>BSBK01007391.1:0-109260 GCA_027943335.1 Chamaecyparis obtusa
CATACATACATACATACATACATACATATACATATATATATATTTATATACATATATATATATATATATATATGTATATATACACATACATACATACATACATATATATACATATACATATATATATACATACATACATACATACATATATATATATATATATATATATATATATATATATATATATACATATACATATACATATACATATACATATACATATACATATACATATGTATGTATATATATATATATGTATATGTATATATATGTATGTATATATATAAAAGGATAAATCTAACTTACACCATTAATCTTTAAAAAACATCAAATCATAAACCACAAGACAACATCATAAAACTACATTCCAATCCCCCAACTAGGGTAACCTCCTAATAGGAATCTAAGTCCATGGGTAACCTTGAGGGTAGCTTGGGAAAATCTGCACACAACAACAATTTGAAGATTTTCAAGGCACACTTAGACCTGCATCACCAAATGACATGTATATACTCATACATATATAAATAGATAGGTGGAAACAAGGAGGGAGAGTGTGACATTGTGTGGATCTCCCATAGGAGTAACTAAGACTACCTCTCCTCTCCCTACACTCACATCAACCAGTGTAAACATCAAAACATAATGGGGTTAGCATGGTTAGATCTATCATAACATAAATATATAAATGAAGTATGAATCATTTAACAATAGTTCATTCCTACACATTCATCATTTATGCCAAATCATTCATTATTTCCATAAAAAGTTCTATTACCCAAACATATATAAAAAACCAAATGTCCCATCATGAAATGAAATAATCCAAACAATATAATCCAAAGTACCAAAGTAATAGTCCTGTCAGTCTAACATATGATGATGCTAGGGTGGGCATTACACTACCCTTGATACAAATCCATGCACCTTTGAAAAGAAACTCATAATATGTATCATAAAATAACTCAACTTTAGAGAATCTTTGAAAACTTTAGAATGTGATTAATCATGATTAATCATAAAAATGTGCAATGATATCAAGATAAACCATATGTTCAAAGTGAGTTATAATAAACATTATCAATGCTCTCATAAAAGAAACATACTAAAGCATAAGTGACCACAGACAAGGCCAACTAATGAGACTTGCATCAACATTGCATCAATCTCATGGATATAGACATTCCACTAATGAGTCATCCCACTAGAACTGAATGGTTAATTATTCCACAAACTACATGACTCATGATCTAAGCAATGAAAAATGTAGTACATTATCGCAAAAGTAGAATTTTCATAGAAATATGAGAGCGACAAAGATAAATTAGTAGAACATGAGACTCAAACATCAAATCAACCTATGAAAACATGTCTACAATCATGAACTAGAATCAAGGAACCATAAAAAGATATAAAATTGAAACCAACCTAAATATAAACAATATTGACATATGCTAAATAAAAATTTGAACTAAGGATTATGAGTGTGAAAAATATATTGTCTTCCAAATATAAGAGATATCCAACAAAATTCAAGAAATATTTCAAGAGTACCATCCTTACCATGAGGAAAAAATAACCAATGGAGCAAGTTGATAAACATCAACTAAAGTAAGTGCATCCTAGTGTAGCTTACAAATGAAACAAGTTGATAAACATCAATTGAAGTAAGTGCATCCCAGTGTAACTTACAAATGGAACAAGTTGATAAACATCAAATGAAGTAAGTGCATCCTAGTGCAATTTACAAATGGAACAATTTGATAAACATCAACTGAAGTAAGTGCATCCTAGTGCCACATACAAATGGAACAAGTTGATAAAAATCAACTGAAGTAAGTGGATCCTAGTGCAACTTACAAATTAAATCAATGGATCAAATGTGACTTATAAAAAATGCAACTTATTGCATAACAATAGATCATATAAAATCTAAAAGTAATTAATTCTCAATAATAATCCACTAGAAGGAAATGTTTGAAGATAGCTCACAATACTTGAAAAAATTAAAATTTAGCATGAGTAATAAATTTACTTACATTGGATCAATCATTTGATAGATATCATTTACTTCATAAAATTAAGATGAGTTCAAAAGGTTGAATATTGGTTAGCTAGACAAAAAGTTTATCCCCTTTACTCACTAGTATATTTGAGTCTTTTTTCCAATGACTATCTATCTCCATTCCAACACAAAACCATCGGCCAAGCGACACTACCCACCATTACAATTTTAGCATTGATAGTATCAATGACTAGAGTGATTGTCATAATTGTGACGACACACACCATCAGAATCTGCAAGGTAAAAGGGCCTGCAAACTAGTTAGAGAGGTGGCTAAGATGTCATCGAGACTTATTGTGATGTCTCAATTATGATGGCCTTGTGACATAATTGTTGTACAAGTGATGGCTATCTATCAAATATTTCTAGTAGATAGTCATCGCATGCCATCAGAAACCTTTGTCGTGCCCAGTACTTTGTTGTCAGTCATTCTTGGATGGTCATTGTAATTGCGACTGTATGCTATATATTTTTAAAATATATATATCATGCATGGAGTGAGAACCATGGAGGAATTGCATGGATGTTGGTTCTAATTAAAAGAGAACCATGACATATCATTTTGCAAATTGTAGTTTTGTCTACTGAGGGAACCAATTGTATTTCATGGCCAACATATTTTGAGTCCAAATTATTCTTAGAAGAAGCATCATGCTCATCTTTTTAAGCTTGATGAACAATTCTTCTCTTAATCGCTTATGATTTTCTTGAAATCCTCATTGTCTATTTAATGTATCGAGGATGATGAATTGAAAATCTGCTACTACATGCTTTAGATATTAGATGGTCTCATTGGGTTTTTCATTTTAATATGTGCCACCTCCATAAATATAAAGATCAAAATATATTTTAAAAGGATGCATACCCTTGTCTTGATATGTGACATATACTTGGTGAAGTATGAGAGTCGAGTAGATTTATGCAGAATTTATCCAAAGTAGATGTATCTTATAGATTTGGCCTCCTTATTGCTCATATCTGAATCCCTTCTAGTTGGAATTTTGTCAAACATTTTGTTTTCATTATCAATGCTTCAAGATACTTGACACTTGTATTTCTTTGTAATAATTCTCCATGTCATGGTTTTTCTCGACACTTGTTACATTCATCTATTATAGTTTGTCAAGCCCTGAAAAATGTAGAGCATATGAAAAGTGTGTGGCTTCCATCTTTTTATTATTGTGATGATGTGTAGGAAGCTTTGACTTTTGAGGCCTTCAGTGAGTAGAAAAGATACTCTTCATAAGTTCCATGTAGCACATTGGATACCATGTCTTTTTCATGCCTATGAGTTTCCTCAATGTGCTTCTCATAGAATACATGTGAACAAATAATTATAATAACCTCTATCACTAGTGATAGGCACATTTGATGACTAAAATCATCCCCATCTTGAAAAATTGATTGGTTCTCCTGAGAGAAAAGATCTTTGTTGATAAATTATTTTTTGATCTAGTAGCTTGATATGTGTTGTAATACCCCACCAGGGAACCTAGAAGAACTTAACCTAAACATGCGACTAAGTTTGCAGAATAATTTTTTTTAAAAAAAGTTAACAATCAAAAACATCAAAGTTTACAATGTGGAAGCAAAGCATAGCAACAAACAACTAACATAGGTTACAACTCTCAAGGGTTCCTTGACGTAGATTACGAAAGAGTTAATTAATTAATATAAGATAAAGATATGAATCCCAAGATTACATCTGAAAGATAAATACAACATCAAATGCATGATTACATAAATACAATTGGTACCATAAGCTAACCATAAAATAAGCATCCACTACACATGTCGTAGGGTATGTGAATACAATAACTGAAAAGAAATACAACATGATAACTCTGAATATCTGATACAATGATACAAGAATAAGGAAGAGCAAGAAAGAACAACTACAACATGGATCATTCAGCCTCGGTGAATGAATGTCAAAATCTCAAATGGTAAAAGAACCACTACCACCCAACCTTGTGAACCTAAATGGTCCACTCCCACTGTGCTAAGGAGATAACATCAAAACCCACTCAGATAACAAACTACAACAATCCAAGGAACAGGTCCTGAAAGATTCTAACTCAAGGATACAAAAAGTACAACAAGGTATAAACATACTCTACTAGAGGTAAACAAAATACATAGGAAACCTAAGATGCATACAAGAAGTGTCATCACATAAGTCAACTCTAAGGTTATCCTGGTAGTCCCTTCAGACCCCAGCACCATAGTGACTCTATGTGGTTATAGTAACCTTTCATGTAGACAAGGTACTACCTATGCCATCTCCAGTCCATAAAGGCGGCAAGCATCATCTCAACTCCCATCCTAGTAAAACTCAATCGGGAACTCAGGCATGGGCGAGGCACACAATATCTTTTTAGGTTCATTTTAGATTTCCAATGTTTATTAATTATCACTTATTAAACTACTTGTAATGGGATCTCCTGGTAGCCACTTCCAGGCTCCGAAACCAATTCACAAGCCACTTCTTGATATACACTCAGATGACCTACTCTAGGGTTTCATATGAATAATATGACCACTAAGTTAATACAACTCTTGAATCTCTACAACTAGATTCAACATGCAAGACTAGAATCCACTAGGATCAAACCCACCTAGGGTTAGAACAACTCATGCAAACTAACTATGCATGCATGGAAAATAACATGACAGATAAAGAATATCCAAAAGCCACCTCTGGATTTTAATCCCAAAAGATGACTACAACCCCTAAAAATCAATCCAAAACAAATTGAGATAACACTTTACAAACCAATTGCAAAATGATTAAGGATTGCATCACTAAAATTCACACAAGAATATATACAAATCCATTTTGGCAAATGTTCTACTTTCAACATAATACATTAATCAGATTCAATTGATTAAAACAATACAAATCATTCTAGCTTTCAAATACATTTATTTTATGATTGATCTAGCAAAAAAATTTATCAAATTAAAACTTGTACAATTTAAGATTATATTTTTACAAATCAATTATAGAATGAGCAAAGATCTATAATTACTAAACTAATTTCTTTTAATAAATGTTTAAACAAACCAAATATTAAGAAATTACAAGAAATAATCTACACTTATTAATAAAAATTATCCTAATTGCCAAAGGAATTAATATTAAAAAGATTATTTATTAATTAATAAAAATTACTAAATAAAAATTAATAAATTAAATCAATAACAAATTAATAAACAACAATGAAAAAGTTTTATTTAAAAAAAAATAACAATAAAAAAATATATTTAAGGGCGGGGTACCCGCGGGTCCCCTGCCCCTATCCCCACTATCTCTGCAGGTTAGACATCCTTTTTCCAGTGATAGTACTGGTGGTACTGCCACACGGCAGCCCCCTCGAGGATTGTCGTGCGTCAGTACCACTGGGTACTGCGTGCACGACAGTTGCCAGAGGAGATGCCGTGGTAAATTAAAAACCCAAAACTTTTCTTTTTAAACTATAAACTTTCAATATGAATCATTTTTAATAAAAAAACTTTTAGACTTTGATAAATTCCTTTTTAAATCATGTATATATATATATATATATATATATATATATAATTTTAAAGAAAAATATCCAATACTATATTTTAACAGGAACAATATATATATATATATATATATATATATATATATATATATATATATATATATATATATATATATATATATATATATATATATTCCACAATCACAATTGTACCAAAATATGTATAAAATATTCAATAATTTCACAACAAGCTCAAAACCCTAGTCTAATTGGGTTTTCTAAAACTCTTTAAACAGATTCCTCAAAACCATCAATTTACAAAACAGATAGGCAAAACTAATCAAATTAAATTGCAAACGAATATACAAATCTTTCCAACACATTCATCTCTAATAGGCACAAGGAAGACATGATTTTAGTTTCTACAGAGATCTGAAAAGGAATAACAAGAATAAACTTCAAAACCTACCTCAACAAAATTTAACAGATTCGATGATGACCATAACGAAGAAGACAAAATCTGAGCTTTTCGAAGGACTCTCTCTCTCCAAATCTATCTCCCAATTTCTGTCACAAACCATCTCCAAAATTCCTCCTCCAAAACTTGTGTACCCGAATAATGGCCAAAACCCCTAATATTTAAAGAAACTTCCTTTCACATGCAAAAATATAAACTCAACTCCAAAAGGGCTTTGCATGAAGATGAACTTTAGTTCGTGGTTCAGTCTCATTTGAACTGAAGTCCCCTTTCCACTTTGACTTTAGTTGAAAGCACATAACCAAACTTCAACTTGAATCCTTAATTCAATTTCATGCAATTATGAATGTGCAACATAATGCCTTCAATTAAATAATAATTACACATTTAGTTAACATAATTAACGCATGCCAAAATAACCTTCAATTTAATAAAATATTTTTTAATTAAACAAAGGTTAAATTTCATGATTAAATATTTCAAAAGTGAGGATATTTAATTAATTCACATTAATTAAATATTTCAACCACACTCAAAAATAGCATATAATTAATTCCCAATTAATTATTGCATCAACTATACAAAAATAATAATTAAACCAAATAAATACATTTATTTAATTACCATTTAAATACTATGCCACGACTAAAAATAGCATGATCTAAAAATAAAATTCACATCAAACGCCACAAACCAACGAATCAGAAAGACCTAAAGACCCACATTCAAACTCAGGACATAGGTATAAACTCTTGCCAATTGGATGAGTTTAGAAGGGTGGAAACATATAATCTTGTCCCCTACTTTAGGACAATATTTGGCTTAGGTTAGGATTTGGAACTGAATATTATCTCCCCTCTTTTACCATTGAGATTAGCGATTGGGCACACTCATCCTGACAATTCAAGGAAGTCGATGCCCGGTACCTACAAACTTGCATAAGAGACAAGCATGTGCATATATATAGAGAGATATAACAGACAATGGTGGGGATTGGCTGATCATGTGGATCTCACAAGCAAGTAACTACGACTCCATCCCTCAATCACATCAAGCACATCAAGCAAAAATGTAAAACAAACACATCAACCATACACATGCAAGTATGGGGTTAGTAAAATCATAAGTTTTAATGATTCCCTAAAATATATTCTATCATCATAAAGTAATCATATCATTTATAAAATTGGACCAAGGGTGAGGTACTACATGTGTGATCACTATTTTTCCTTGAATGATGCTCAATGTAGCTCTGTGAGTATGGAAAATGATTATGATGATGATCTAGATATGAGATGCAAGAATGATGAATCTAACATGTGTGAGATAATAGATAGAATGATGATGACATGCAACATAAATGATGCAAAGACTAAACTATGGATTTGATGATGGTATGAGTGTGGAGTCAATTAGGCACTATAAGTTTACTATGCATGAAAGCAGATGATAATTTTAAAGATAAAATGACATTATGACTTTTCTTAAAATAGAATTGCATGATTTGTGAAGGAAAATGAGGGCATTAAATAGGAAGTGTAGGAAATGTAAGGGGTCTCCAAAATAAAACACTTGTCTTCCTTGACGACAATTGTCAATGAAAAGGGTACTGACATGTGAAGGGGAGGTCATGTTCCAATTGTCTTGATGTTAGGAAATTCATTTATGCATCCTAAAACCCCCTATACCATTGTCTTGATGTTATAGACAAAATCTTAATTCAATTAATGTTTGGTCATACATCCTAAAGCAAAGGAATAATAATAGAAATCCCTAAGAATAGATGTAATACCCCAAAATTGGCATCTTGCAACCCTAACTAATTTTGTTGCATTTAGTCTCATTCTATCAACTTTGTGAATCATCAAAGTCCTATTGTACTAGGAAATTCTGATTCCTAATTAAACCTACTTGACTTGGTGTCACATGTAGAAAATTCTAAATTTGCATTAATCACATGCTATATTTAATTCCTAAATATCGACTATAATTGGCTAAATAAACCCTATGATTGATTAATTCAATTATAAAGTCCTAGCACTTTAATTTAATTAAATTCACCCTCTTTAGCTAAAACACATGAAAATGAATTAAATAATATTTGGTTTTTGAATATATATCCTCATTTCAATAATTGAATTTAATTATTCAAATAATGGAGAAAGCTCATTTATGAGGTCATATTATATTTATTTAATCAAATATTCTATCCAAAATCCTCACCTCAATTTAGAAAAGGAAACTTTGAGTTAACTAGAAGTCCAAAAGAGCAACAAGTCAGTTAACTGCTCCACTCACTCAAAAGGAAAACAGTTGACTATCTCTCTATAGGAAACTTACCATCCTGAACTAAGCTTCCTTTAAATCTCCACTATCCATCTTATTAAATCTCGACTGTCAATTGATTCTAGGATTCTATAAAAGAACTCTCTCATTCCTCATTCAGGGGATGAAAATTTTGAGTATCAAAACTCTATCGAACTATTATCTCAAATTGTTTGCATTCAAGCTTTCATTGATTTCTATTTTAATGTCATTTGTAGATTAATATCATGCTTAGATTAATAATGCATTTCATTTTCAATTAGTTTACTTTCATTTTTCTTAGATAAATTCCGTCTTTAATTATCTCTAGATTAATTACATTCTTTCATTCTAGCTTAATTGCACTTGCATGTTAGCTTAAATCCTCCATTCTGGAGCTAGTTTATGGTTGTTGGACTCTCACTTCCAAGAGCTATTCAAAACCCTACCTAGATAGGAGGCAATATGTCCAATCATCCATGCATGTAGGATGAATGATCCCACATTCATTCTTGTATGTGACTGATTAGCAATGACCATGTTGAAGTGTATGGCTAAGTTCGAGGCCCACATTTAGCATATACATTTTTGGCGCCCACTGTGGGATAGAATATTTAATTTTTGGCCTCATACCTTTTCATTTTCTATCAAATTTAGTAATATGTCCATATGTCTCTACTTTAAAATCTCACATGAAGTTTTTTGTTGTATCGCATGAATTTGTGCTTGTATGAGCATTCCCTCATGCAACAAAGGCACTTTATCACATGAGACAGTGCACTCTTGCACGTGAGATCCGGCATCAGTAATTTGTGGCTTACAATTTTCAAATTTTTGTTTCTCTATTTCATCATATTCCCTGGTTTGCTATGATTTCCTAATATTTTTTTCTGATACATCTTAATAGTGGGTTGCAGGACGTATGTCGAAGACTCCTTAAAACATGACTATGCACACTAACTAACTATTTGATTGCAAGATGCTTGTCAAAGAATTTCAAACCCACAAAATATTATGTCTATTTTCATGTTTTCTTTACATAGTCTAATTAGGGCCTTTTTAAAATCTCTTAAGGGTCTTGATAGTAGAATAGGGTATTAGGCTCTTCATTACATCGAAGTGATGACCATGAATGAATTTGAGATCCAGACACTGCTAGAAGGATAGATACTTGGGGGAGCAAGGAAAGGTAAAAAATTTATTGACTCATCCACTAGTGAGGGGATTATGCTCTTCTCTCTTTGAGAGAATAAAAAACCTAGAAGCTCTTGGATTTGTTGAGAGAGGAGTTAGCTTGGTGATGAACTTGTCTTGTGTGTTTGGGTAAGGTACAGAGATAGAGGATTATGATCTTCTCTTTTTGAGAGAATCAGAAACTCTGACCCTTGAATCTGAACCAAGTCCAAGTCACCTTTAGCGGGCCTTCCGAAAGTTGAACCTTTGGGATCAACCCAAGTGGGTACACACCTTTTACCGATGATTCCACCCCACTATAATAAAGTTTCTTTATTGAGTGAAAGACTCCAAAGCCATGTTAATTTCTTTCTCTTGATCCATGATGTCGAACATCTTGAGGAAGCCCTGTCTATTGTACTGAGCCGCACCGCTCCAAGCCCTACTTGCCAGAGGTGTACACTTTCAGGTGTTGGTGTGGATGAGAGGCCTAAATCTTTCTTGCAAGGGAATAAGAGGTTAATATGAATGAAAGCCTATTAAACACTCTTTTAGCTAGTTTCCTACCTGGTTCATCTCCAAAAGGGGACATGATCTTCGCGCAGGGAGAGGGAATAATCTCTCTAGTAGATTCTCAGCATAGGCATGCACCTAGACATTTGAAGGTGGTATACGACACTAGCCCTATCTTTAAGGGTAACATTTGAAAATATATTATTGAGTCCTCAGAAACACCAAAAACACAGGCACCCTCTAGGGGGTGACACGACTGTGTGAGGTGAATGCATGCACATAAGTTGTGAGGCACAAATTTTGTCTTCTCTACCATTTTCTTTGTAGGGATAATTGAGTCTTTATTTTGAGTCTTAAAATGTCCAACATGTTCAAATCTGTCAAGACTCCCATGATTCTCCTTAGTTGCTTTGTTCTTGGTGGAACTATTTTTTACTATTGATTGTATCACAATTGCTTGAAAGTCTAAACCTTTATGCTTGTTAATGATTGGATCCTAAAATATTTGAACTAAAACTTGTCAATCTAAAACAGTCTACATGATCTACAAAACTGAACACCCTATCAAAGAACAGTCCAATTTGTGTCTCGTAACCCATTTTTGTCTCAAAAAATGATCCAAATTGTCAGAGTCTGCACATTCTCACCTATTTTCTGCACAATTTTGCAAAAGAGTTTTCATTGTTCTGCACTTTTTTTCCCAAGATTCTAGATCCTTGCGCGAGGTTGTACCTTATCTCTATCAGATTTTTTGATAGATTTTTGGCCTTATCTTGCACTTTTCTATGCGATAATGTACATCTTTGCATCACTCTTAGTATTTCTTCACGCGAGCTGGGCATATCTTCATGCGAGACTATATTTTTTCACATGAAACTTTTCCACTTTAGTCAGGACAACAAGTTATTTATCATCTTCCTATTGTCTTTCTGTCTGGTCTAGTCTTTGTTTGGGGTCTATCTGCATGTATTCTTTCCTATACACATTCTAAAACTAGATATCTTGGGCTGAGAACTACATGATAATCTCTTGAACTTACCTTGTCTCTTTGATGTTTACTCATCCTACTATGTTATCATACCTTGCGACATGATAGTCATCTCTCAGCTATTCTAGCCTTACTCTCAATGACTTGTGTTGGGTATATTTCACCTTTGTCACTCTTTTCACTTATCTTGAGACATAGTTCCAAGTGTAGTCCTAGTTCACCCCCATTACATAATCTTTGTCTATGACTATTTCAACTCAAAGTAGCAACACATTCCCTTTACGTCTTACTAGACAAGGTAGAGGTAGACCTTGCAACTGAGGAAGAGGTTGTTCGAAACCTATCATGCAATTTGAGTGTTGTAGAGGATCTTCACATTCCTCCTCATTATCCACATCTAGAGAGAGATCATCTTGGTCTCTCTCTCCTATGATTCAACCCTATGTTTGATGTTCATTCCTTGTGGACCTTAGTCAGGGTTGGAACCCATTATTTCAAGAACATCCAAACTCTAGAGGGTCATCATCTGAATCTGACCCTATTGACACAACAAAGGTTTCCTTAGATATGATCTCTTGACATATTGTATACCCTCGCACTAAGTCTGTACATGCTACCCACTTGCACTCTAGCAAGATGGCAGATCAAAACCAAGAGGGTGAACATAACAGAGGTCATGATCAATCTAAAAATGATGGAGATAGATATCATGCTCAAAGCATTTTTGACATCCTTGGTAATGACATTGAGGAGATAACTCAACAAGATATAGAGGTTTCCCAAGCTAACAAAGGCCTCCTCAAAATGATGGAGATCCTCATGAAAGAAGGGAAGGAGAAATAATTTCTCTAATTGGCCAACCAAGGGGCAAAGTTACCTTTGAACTACAAAGTTGAGACTCTTGTGGTCAAAGAAGATGAAACTGAAAATACTAGACTACAAAAGTTAGTTCAAGACATGGAAGACCAAATCAGTCAACTCATGAAGGACAAGGATAAACCGGCACAACAATTCACACTAGAGAGAATTTGTCAATTCTCATTCGATAAAAGTCTCTGCATGCCTCCTTTCCCTAAAGGAGTGGAACTTCCCAAATACGACAAATATTTGGGTACCTCTGATCCTCAAGATCACTTGAGAGAGTTTGGTGCTCTATCTATGGATTTTATACACATCTAGACTTACCTCATGCACCTCTTCCCATATAGTTTGGGAGGGTCTGCTATGGAGTGGATCTCTCTATTACCTATTGGCATCAAGTCTTTCGATGAGATTGCTAATTTGTTCCTCTAGAACTATTTAGCACAACATCCAACACCCGGCCAACATCTGTGATCTTTTCAACTTGAAAAAATGACATGGGGAACCTTTCTTGACATTTCTCCAAAGATAGAGATAACTTTATATGAAATATTCTTGCAAGATACCTGAGTCTAAAAAGCTTGACATCTTTTTAGATAATCTTCTTCCTGATTTTGGGTACTAGGTATAGCTACAAGGTCCTTTGACCTTTAATGACATGATTAAACAAGTTGTGAGAATAGAAACATTCATGGTCAAGAAAGGAGAACTGGCCCTACACAAGGATAACAAATAGGGGTCCTCCTCGAGAAAAGACAAACCTAAATTTGTCAATAAAAACCAGGATATTGTGAACAATGGAGTTTTTGACAATGTGACTCTGAAGCCTCTGAAGGCTATGTTCAATCTCACCTCTAGCAAGTAGGTAGCCAAAGCCACTGAAAAGGCTACAGTAGAAACTCAACCACCTTTGAAGTATTCCAGAATCAAACCTTGGGCCCCTCGACCCAAATGTGAGTTCACTTCCCTAGGGGAACCTCTTGATGTGGTTTACAAGACTCTCTTGCAAAACCAAATACTCAATCCTCTGGATAATTCATGTCCTTATGCTTAGCAACCGCGACCCTCTTGGTGGAACAAATCCACATACTATGATTACCATAAGAACAAAGGTCATAAAATGGCTACCTACATCCAACTGTGGCATAACATCTAGGATCTTATCAACAATGGTGCTTTTTTTGTGGGGAACCACAATAAGAACTTGGATCATCAAGCATTCAAAGAACCCTTTCCTCCTCATGATAAGGGTGAATCTTCCAAAGCCAAAAATGCCAACATAAAGGTCAACTATACATACAGTACCAATGATAATGTCATTAATATGGTTGAACCTATTGATGTCAAATACTGTAATGTGATCACCATCAAGGGGAGCAAGGATACTCCTAGACCTAAGATTTTTTTCATACTATAGGGCCTTGTGCATCAATCCTCTAAACAAGAATGGTCTCAGGTTTGTGCAAATGTAGTCACTTGATCTTGTGTGAAGATCATTCTTAAAGGCCCCGAGCCTTCTACATATGCACCGAAACAACTTATAGATAAAGTTGTTGTTGTCCCTGCCAACAAGAATTCAAAATTGGTCACCACATCTAACAATGCTAATTATAGCATCCTGGACCAAATGCAACAAACCAATGGTCAAATTACAATCTTTGAGCTATTGAAAATCTCCCCTACTCATAGGCAGATTCTTGATAAAGCCTTCACTAAGGAAAATGTCCCCAAAGATCCTGATCTAGACCAATTTCAATCCATCATAGGTCACCTGACCTCACCCCATTATTTTTCTTTCTCTAAGGAATATGATCATTCATTGAGCCATCCACACAATAACCCTCTGCATATTGAAGTCATGATTGGCCTAAAGCATGTCCATCGTGTCCTTATTGATAATGGTGCTAGCCTTAACATATTATCTGTTAGTTTGCTCACCTAGTTAGGCTATGGTGAAGACTGCATAGATGCTTGAAAAAAGATCACCATTAAGGAATATGATGAAGAAGAATGCAAATCTAAAAGGTTAGTTGTATTACCAATCCGGGTTGGACCTATTGAGAGGGATGTCATTTGTCAGGTTCTGGACATCCCCCTAGCATACAATATACTATTGGGAAGACCTTGGATCCACAAGATGCATGTGGTTCCTTCCACCTATCATCTATGTATAAAGTTCCCATTCCAAAAAGAAGAAGTAACAGTACCTACTAATACAACTATTCTTGCAATATGCTCACACAAACTGCTGACAGCTTTGTCCCAACCAATCGAGAGTCTACTGAATTCTTTGATGCCAAACTCAAGGAAATGGATCAGAATCTAAAGCTCAAGGATATTGACATGGAGTACCAAATTGAACCTTTATTTTCATTGACAACTCTACCTCCATCTTCGCATTCCTATGGGAGACCCTCTAAGAGAAAGAAACCTTTTGTTGTCTCTCCTCAAATAGTCTATGATGGTGCCTTTGTATAGGCCATGATGCCACTAGAGGAAAAAGATGAAAACAAAGCTATTGCAAATTGGATTTATAGAGGGGAGGACACATCTGAACAAGGCACTCCAACTCATGAAATATAACCTGAATGATATAGCACATGCTTTGAACTCATGAAGTGATACAACTACAAAGGGAATGACCCTATACGGGTGAATAATAATGAATTTCTCAAACTAATTGATGCTACAGGTTGACAGACAAGAAACACTACTGGTTTAGGCTTCAAGAAGATCCTATTTCATTTAGGGATTAACAAATTTGTACCAGAGCCAAAATGCCAGCTAGAACTTGAAGGCACTACTTCAGTTGGCAACTCAAAGGACAACTCTGATGAGGATACCTTTCCCTATCCTATTCCTCCAAATCTTGTCATGCTCTTTGTTGAGCTAGATGATCCTATACCACATGTTAGTAAGGTAAAGACTGACAATGACTCTGATGACACCGCCTTAGTGACTCCACTGACATATGAGTAGTTGAGGAAAATGTAGACTACCCATCCTAACTATCAATGCGAATTATACATGCCATCATTTTTCCAAGAGCAGTTCAAACAAGAATAGATCCAATGGACAATCCATGTTGCAAGAGATGAACAAGAGTCAGAAGGTACACCAAGTATTGATGGGGTACCTATCTCAAGCATCACTAACTTGCATGAGTATGAGTTTGATTCTCTATCTGATGGGACATCTGATAAGGATGTAGATACTTTGCATATGTATGAAAACCTTCTTGAAGTAGGTGAAGGGTCTAGTGTTAGGAAAAATGAGTTAGATTCCATCAATGTTAACTTGCCTTCTACTACAAACACAAGGACTCAAAGGAATTTGAATGCATCTCTGGATGAGATCTCTTTAGGTGTTGACTTGCTTGTCTATGCTTTTGATGACTATACTATAAATGCACTTAAACCTATCACTTCTCTTCCACTCCACCATCACGAGCTCATAAACTAGAATTCTTCCTCTCCATCTAGTAAAGTCCTTACATTCCAAAATGATTATACTCTTTCCTACTACCTTAATGTTGTCAAAATAATAACTTCCTCCACCAGTGAAGATAGTGTCAACATGACTAAGGCTGATATCAAGTATCTTAGTCAAAAAATTAAAAGAAAAAGGAATAGGTGCTCTGATGGTGAAAACCACATTGTGGCAATGTCAAAGCCAAAAAAGTAAAAATAAAAGACGTATCCGAGGGTGAAAATCTCTCTGATATGCTTGAGGATGGGATACTTGATACACTTCCAAGTAATTTTCAAGAAAGGTCATCAATATTGATTGAGCCAACCCAACCTGTGAACTTGGGCATGGAAGCTATACCTCATATCATTCATTTGGCATAATCACTATCTACAAAAGAGAAAGAGGAATTCATCTATTTCTTTCGGAGCAAGAAAATCAATTTCACATGGACATATTTTGATATGCCTAGATTGGACCCTAATCTAATCATGCATCACTTTTCCATTGCACTAGGCGTTAAGCATGTTAAACAAAAGCTCCATAAGATGCATTTGCATGTGGTGTCACTAGTCCAGGCTGAATTGGAAAAACTTCTCAAAGTTGGCTTCATCAGAGAAATTGACTATATGGAATGGATTTCCAACATCATTCCTATATCTAAACATGATAAATCTATCTGAGTCTACACATATTTCTGATATTTGAACAAGGCCTATCCTAAAGATGACTTTTCATTACCCAACATTGACATGATTGTGGACATGATGACTGGTTATGAAATGTACTCACTGATGGATGGTTTCTCTAGCTACAACTAGATAAAGATCACACTAGCTAGAAGATCAAGAGAATATTGCCTTCATATGTGCCTGGGGAACTTTCTGTTGGAATATCATGCCCTTTGGACTTAAAAATGTTGAAGCTACATATCAAAGGGTTGTCACCACTATCTTTCATGACATGATGCATACGATGATAAAAGACTATGTGGATGACACCTTAGCTAAAAGAATGCAACAAAAGACACACCTTGTGGATCTAGGTCCTATACTGGATCACATAGAATAGTTCAGTCTATGGCTCAACCCAAAGAAGTGTGCATTCGGAGTTACATCTAGAAAACTACTGGGTTACATCATCTCTACAAAAGGCATAGAAGTAGATCCTAAGAAGGTTCAAGCCATCATGGAAATTCCACTACACAACATCAGTCAGATGAGAGGACTCTAGGGAAAATTACAATCTATCTGGTGCTTCATTGCACAACCGACTAACATGTCACAACCCTTCACCAAAACTTTACACAAAGGTGTGACTTATGAATGGAATGAAGACTGTGATAGAGGGCTCACATAGATTAAGAATTATCTTGAAAATCTACCTATACTAACACCTCCTATTCCTAGGAAGTCACTCATTCTTTACATCTCCTCTAAAGACATGTCACTAGGTGTCCTTTTGGCTCAAGAAGACCAGAATAATATGGAAAGAGCTATTTATTACATCAGTAGGACATTGGTCTCATATGAAGTGAACTACTTTGTCATAGAGAAGGCTTTCTTAGTAGTGGTATTTTCTTCATAGAAACTACGACACTACATGCTTTATTACACCACATGCCCCATTGCTAAGATTGATCCCCTAAAGTATTTTCTCAGCAAAGTTTCCCTCATAGGTAGATTGGAAAAGTGGGTCATGATACTCAATGAGTTTGACATCGAGTATGTAGAAAGAAAGGCCATCAAAGGGTAGGTGATCATAGATTAGTTGGTAGAGGAACCTCTCACAGATCACCAAACATTGAGCATTGAATTCACAAATGTGTCCATCATGCTTCTCACACATCAATCATGGACCATGTTCTTTGATGGATCATTCACCCAACAAGGGTCAGGTGTTGGGATACTATTCATCACACTGCAAAGGTACTCCTTACCCAAAGCATACAAGATGTTGTTTCCTTGTACAAAAAACATCATTGAGTAAGAAGCTCTTATCAATGGAATGAAGATAGCATCGAATGGTGAGTGGATGAACTTTAAGTCTTTGGAGATTCACAATTGGTCATCAATCAAGTCAATAACATCTATCAAACAAAGGATGAAAAATTGGTGCCTTACAAATGGATGGTCAATGACCTAAGAAAGTACTTTACACATATCACCTTCAACCAAATTCCAAGGGTAGACAACAAGGAATCTGATGCAATGGCTACTCTTGCTTCTATGCTACAGATGCCAGAGAATGACTTCTGACATGAATTCTTGGTGGAAATGTTACTCTACCTAGCCTATGACACCCCTAAATGTTGGATGATCTATTCAATCACTGGACACAATTCATCCCACTACCATCACATCTACTCCTACCTCCATGACCAAATTGTTCTGGACACTTACACCCAGAATGAGAAGTATCACTTAATCTATTGTTCTTCACAGTATGTCATCGTAGCTAATGACTTGTATAGGCGAGGTCTAGATGGTACCCTCCTTAGGTTCTTAGAACCTAACAATTCTAAGCATGTGGTAGCCAAGGTGCATGAAGGTATCTGTGGATCTCACTCAAGCAGCTTGACACTGGCTCGTAAGCTTATTAGAGATGGTTACTATTGGCCAGATATGGAAAAGGAAGCTACATAGTATGCTAAATCCTACAAATAGTATCAATTACATGGAAATATGATCCATGCTCTAGCCAAGGAGCTAATTCCCTTCACTTTCTAGCCATTTTAGTAATGGGTCTTTGATTTGGTGGGTCAGATTCATCCTTCTTCCTTGAATGGATGCAAGTTCATCATCACTGCTATAATTTAATTCACCAAGTGGATCAAGGTAGTCCCTGTGACCATAGCCAATGGAAAATTTGTAGCCATGTTCATATTGAATTACATCATCTTCCGGTATGGTGTACCCTCCTCAATAATCACTAATAATAGGGGGAAATTTAAGAATAAGGATCTGAAAGAGCTATGCTCTAAGTTCAAAATCACTCAGCACTGGTATTCCATCTATTATCCCTAGGGTAATGGACAAGAGAAAGCATCAAACAAAGTGATCCTCAAGATCTTTCATTGCACAGTTCACAAATTTGGATGAGACTAGCATCTCCAGATCAATACGACTCTATGGGCTTACTGCACAAGTATACAGACACCAACAGGGGCCACACCCTTTTCTTTGGTTTAAGGAGTGGATGTTGTGCTACCGATTGAGGTCAAGATTCCTACTCTATGAGTCTCTTTGAAAGGCCTCATCACTGATGATGATACCATAATATCTCAGCTACAAGTGCTAGAACTATTGGATGAATGTCAGAAAGTGGTGTTCGATCACCTCTGAGCATATTAGAAGAGGATGTCCAAGAGCTATAACAAGAAAGTTAGACCAAGGGAATTTCAAGTGGGTGATCCCATCTTGCAAAAAAATCCTAAGAATCAACAATAGTGGATCCAGAAGGGAAAATTTGAGCTGAATTGGCTTGGTCTGTATATTGTTACTATAGTGTTTGGGTTCGCCACCTATCACCTCTCCACCAGAGAAGGAGAACAAATTAAGGAGTCAATCAACACTCTACATCTGAAGTGATTCTATAGCTAAGACATCTTTATTATATTCCATGTACATACTCAAGTTCTAAAAAATCCTAAAAATTGTAAAATGTCTTGAAAAAATCTATTATCCTGGTGAAAACTTGGTAAACAGGCACCTTGATAATACAAAAAAAAAATTAAAATTTAAAAATACAAAAAATTGAAAAATGAGAAAAAAAGTGCCATTGATGAAAACCTAGCAAACAGGTGTCATGGTAGAAAAAATAAATAAATTTCTGCCATGAAGGTGAAAAACTGGTAAACAGGCACCTCTTGTTCTATAATGCTATATCTATTGCAACACCGCTTGGCTCTATACAATTGCTCTTTTATTTCCCACTTTCCTGCTTTAGTTTGCTCACTCATCCACTTGCTCTTAGTTACCTTTGAGACTTTTCTCACATCTACATGGATTGAAATTGGTCATACTCTAGGGGCAACCTTCCTAGTCTAGGGGGCACCATCCTATCACTTTCAAAGATCTCTCTCTCGCATCAGTCACGAGTGGTTCTCACTGCATCTACCTACTGATGCCTAGCTATCACTAATATTTTTCTTATTAAGGATCTCTCTTTCATTAGTCACTAGTGGTTCTCATTGTGTATTCCTACTGATGCCTAGCTATCACTAAGATCTCTCTCCTTGAGAATCTCCCTTACGTCATTCGCCAATGGTTCTCACTACATTTGTATACTGTTTCCGTACTAGTGAGATTTCTCAAATATGTTGTATATTCTCGATTCGACATCAATCTAATGAACTTGAAAATGAATTTGAAACTCTCTGAGACATGTTGAGCTTTTCTTTTGTATTCTTGTCTTTTTGCTTTATCATTCCTCCTTGAGAAACTCCATGATGTCTATCTTGACTGAGAGATGTGAAGAATGGGGGCATGATTGTTTTCTTTTCTTTTTGTTTGGAGGTTTAGTTCCAGTGATTGAAAGGATCCATATAAGAGGGGTGTCCATTATGAGAGTTTCTATTTTGTGTTAGATAGCCATGTGTACCTTGAATCCTTTTATATGGACACTATGGTGAGGTTGGTTCTTCTCCCTGTTTGTTTGAGTCACTCCTTTATACTATAAGTGAAATATCAACGCTCATCCTACAAAGTGAACATATGGGTCACTGCGAGCATCCTTAGTATACTTATCAATCACTTAGAAAAAGGAGGAAGTCTCATGTTTCTAATCTCTTTTCACACAAGTGACATTCAATTCATCCTAGCAGTTGTGCTTTGATGCTTATGTTTACTTGCTAAATTAAAAGGAATAGGTGTTCTGATCATTCTGGCTTCTTGTGCCTTAATGCTTATACCCCATTCTAAAAAATATAAGACTTATGTCATATTCATATTCTCATGATTGCAATGTCATTTAGGGTTGTATGCCATCCTATGACCATCCTATAACAAAAGCTCTATGATGAAAACTATCTAATGGGTCCAACAACCAAGTCCTAGGGATTGCATCTAGCTTAGGCTTGCATTTTCACTCTAGACTTGCATTGCAATAGTGTTCGATGCTCACTTCATTGTATTCTCCTAGATTTGTATGCTAAGGGTTCCCATCTCACATCCCAAATTCACCATGACTGCATAAGTGTTCAATCTTCACTCTTGATCTTCAAGAAGTTCTTTTCGTTAGTACTTGTCATATGTTGTGATATCCCACATGAGATGATTAGTACCACATACATTTTCATCCACATATTGCATTCACAAATTACATTCTCATAACTCATCTACATACATCTACATCTATGTCTACATATATATCCACATGTGTATTTCATACATACATCAAGAAAAACATGTGAATCTCATCCATACATAAAAATAAACCATTTACCTTTCATTCATCCATAATGGAAAGCATTTACATTGCATACATACATAACAAGAAAATATGTGCATATTCATTTACATATCAATACATTACATACATTTTACATCTAATCATCTAATAATTTAGGATACATCTCATAAACATAAGCATTTACAATAATATATGACACATACAATGATACCAAAAGATGAGCTCATATCTATATATATCATAGTGTCAGTATATAAAAAATGGTGCTACTCGAGCATAGTCTATCAAAAGAATGGTACAAATACAAGGATTCCTACACATCAGCTATATCATGCTACCCTAAATTAACATCAATGCTAATTAGTCTAGCTCTGGCCTTCCCCACTCAGAGGAGGTGGAGGCAGTGCCTGTGGAACATCAGGAGCTCCTGCATACTCAGAAAATCTTAGCACCTACTCCACTACATCAGGCACCACACTAATATATGATGAATGATAATACGATTCCTTCACAGCATCGTATCAGGTCTCCATTTGAGCCCTCACTAACTCCTCTTGCAGCTCTATGACCTCCTAGTCTCTATCCGCCAGTCTGGCATCCCTGACAGCAACCTGTATATGGAGGTCCCCTAATTTTGTTTAAGTAGTCCATACCCTCTCTTGACTCCTCCATAGCACCTCCTATAGCTATGATACTGCATGTCCAAGAATGGTACCCTGCCTAGGCTAGCCCTACATATCATCACCACCCTGAACCTGCACCTCTATCTCTAGCTACTGGTCTCAAATCAAGGATCTTGTTGAGATGAACCAAAAAACACTTTGAATCTTGAGAAAAGGAGCCTCTCTTCTCAAGAAATAGACAGTCAAAGTTTGGTCAAAGTAAGGAAGTCAGCACAATGTTCGTAGCTAAAAATTTAAATGTTTCCAAATCTAGCAAAAGTGGTCTCAAATCAAAGATCTCATCGAGATAAATAAAAAAACACTTTGAATCTTGAAAAATGGAGCCTCTCTTCTCAAGATATAGATGGTCAAAGTTTGGTGAAAGAAAGAAAGTCAATAAAGTATTCGTAGCTAAAAATTTGACTATTTCCAAATCTGGTGAAACTGGTCAAAAATCAAAGATCTCTTCGAGACGAGCCAAAAAATACCTTGAATCTTAAAAAATGGAGCATCTCTTCTCAAGATACAAATGGTTAAAGTTTGGTCAAAATAAGGGAGTTAGTATAGTGTTCATAGCTATAAATTTGACCTTTTCCAAATCTAGTGAAAGTGGTCTCAAATCAAAGATCTCGTCGAGATGAAGTAGAAAATATCTTTAATCTTGAAAACTAGAGCCTCTCTTCTCAAGATACGGATGGTCAAAGTTTGTTCAAAGAAAGGAAGTGAGTACAGTGTTCATAGATAAAAATTTGACCATTTCTAGATCTGGTGAAAGTGGTCTCAAATCAAAGATCTCATTGAGATGAACAAAAAAACACTTTGAATCTTGAAAAATGGAGGCTCTCTTCCAAAAATACAAATGGTTAAAATTTTGTCAAAGAAAGGAAGGCAATATAGTGTTTGTAGCTCAAACTTTAATGTTTCCAAATCTGGTGAAAGTGGTTTCAAATCAAAGATCTCGTCAAGATTAACCAAAAAAACTTGGAATCTTGAAAAATGGAGCCTCTCTTCTCAAGATACAGATGGTTAAAGTTAGATCAAAGTAAGGAAGTCAATACAGTGTTCGTAGGTAAAAAATTGACCATTTCTAAATCTGGTGAAAGTGGTCTCAAATTGAAGATCTCATCATGATGAACCAAAAAAACCTTGAATCTTTAAAAATGGAGCCTATCTTCTCAAGATATGGATGGTCAAAGTTTGGTCAAAGAAAGGAAGTCAATACAGTGTTCGTAGCTAAAAATATGGCCGTTTCCAAATATGGTGAAAGTGATCTCAAATAAAAAATCTCGTCGAGATGAACTAAAAAACACTTTGAATCTTCAAAAATAGAGCTTCTCATCTCAAGATACGAATGATCAAAGTTTGGTCAAAGAAAGGAAGTTAGTACAGTGTTTGTAGCTAAAATACTAACCGTTTCCATATATGGTGAAAGTGGTCTCAAATCGAACATCTCATCGAGATGAACCAAAAAACACCTTGAATCTTGAAAAATGGAGCCACTCTTCTCAAGTTATGGATGCTAAAAGTTTGGTAAAAGCAAAGAAGTCAATACAATGTTTGTAGCTAAAAATTGGACCATTTCCAAATCTGGTGAAAGTGGTCTCAAATCAAAGATCTCATCGAGATGAACCAAAAAATACTTTGATTCTAGAAAAATAGAGCCTCTCTTCTCAAGATACTGATGGTGAAATTTTGGTCAAAGCAAGGAAGTCATTACAATGTTCGTAGCTAAAAATTTGACCATTTCAAAATTTGGTGAAAGTGGTCTCAAATCGAAGATCTCGTCGAGATGAACCAAAAAACACCTTGAATCTCAAAAAATGGATCCTCTTTTTGCAAGATACAGATGATCAAAGATTGGTTAAAGAAAGAAAGTTAGTATAGTGTTCAAAGCTAAAAATTTGAACGTTTCCAAATCTAGTGAAAGTGGTCTTGAATCCAAGATCTAATCGAGATGAACCAAAAAACACCTTAAATCTTCAAAAATAGAGTCTCTCTTTTCAAGATATGGATGATCAAAGTTTGATCAAAGCAAGGAAGTCAGTACAGTGTTCGTAGCTAAAAATTTGACCATTTCCAAATCTGTTGAAAGTGTTCTCAAATTGAGGATCTCATTGAGATGAACCAAAAAATACTTGAATCTCTAAAAATGGAGCCTCTCTTCTCAAGATACACATTTTTTAGAGTTTTTTCAAAGCAAAGAAGTCAGTTCAGTGTTCGTTGCTAAAAAATTGACCATTTCCAAATCTCCTAAAAGTGGTCTCAAATAGAAGATCTCATCGAGATGAACCAAAAAACACCTTGAATCCTTAAAAATAGAGCCTCTCTTCTCAAGATACGAATGGTCAAAGTTTGGTTAAAGCAAGGAAGGCAGTATAGTGTTCCTAGCTAAAAAGATTTCCATTTTCAAATTTGGTGAAAGTGGTCTCAAATCAAAGATCTCATTGAGATGAACCAAAAAGCACCTGGAATCTTGAAAAATGAAGCCTCTCTTTTCAAGATACAGATAGTTAAATTTTGGTCAAAGCAACGAAGTTAGTACAATGTTCATAGCTAAAAATTTGAGTGTTTCCAAATCTAGTGAAAGTTGTCTTAAATCGAAGATCTCATCAGGATGAACCAAAAAACATGTTGAATCTTGAAAAATGGAGGCTCTCCTCTCAAGATACGGATGGTGCAACCGTTTCCAAATCTGGTGAAAGTGTCTCAAATCAAAGATCTCCTCAAGATAAACCAAAAAAACCTTGAATCTTTAAAAACATAGCCTCTCTTCTTAAGATACAGATGGTTAAAGTATGGTCAAAGAAAGGAAGTCAGTACAATGTTCATAGTTAAAAATTTGACAGTTTCCAAATCTGGTGAAAGTATTCTCAAATCGAAGATCTCATTGAGATGAAACAAAAAACACCTTGAATCTTGAAAAATGGAGCCTCTCTTGTCAAGATAGAGACTGTCAAAGTTTGTTCAAAGCAAGCGAGTACAATGTTTGTAGCTAAAAAATTGACTATTTCCAAATCTCATGAAAGTGGTCTCAAATCGTAGATCTCATTGAGATGAACCAAAAAATACCTTGAATCTTGAAAAACAAAGCCTCTATTCTCAAGATACGAACGGTCAAAGTTTCATCAAAGAAAGGTATTTAGTACAGTGCTCGTAGTTAAAAATTTGGCATTTCCAAATCTACTCAAAGTGTTCTCAAATCAAAGATCTCATCAAGATGAAACAAAAAATACCTTGAATCTTCAAAAATGAAGCCTCTCTTCCAAAAATACAAAGCATCAAAGTTTGGTCAAAGCAAGGCAGTCAGTACAGTGTCGGTAGCTAAAAATTTTATCATTTCTGAATTTGGTGAAAGTGATCTCAAATCAAAGATCTTGTCGAGATGAACAAAAAAACACCTTGAATCTTAAAAAATGGAGCCTCTCTTTTCAAGATACAAATGGTCAAAGTTTGGTCAAAGTAAGGAAGTCAATATACAGTTCGTAGCTAAAAATTTGACCATTTCCAAATCATGTGAAAGTGGTCTCCAATTAAAGTTCTCGTCAAGATGAACCAAAAAACACATTGAATCTTGAAAAATGAAGGCTTTCTTATCAAGATACGTATTATCAATGTTTCTTCAAAGCAAGGAAATCTGTACAATGTTCATAGCTAAAAATTTGACTATTTCCAAATCTGGTAAAAGTGGTCTTAAATCAAAGATATCATCGAGATGAAACAAAAAATAGATTGAATCTTGAAAAATGGAACCTCTCTTCTCAAGATACAGATGGTCAAAGTTTGGTGAAAGTAAGGAAGTCAGTATAGTGTTCGTAGCTAAAAATTTGACCATTTCCAAACCTAGTGAAAATGGTCTCAAATCAAATATCTCATCGAGATGAACCAAAAAACACCTTGAATCTTCAAAAATAGAGTCTGTCTTCTCAAGATACGGATGGTCAAAGTTTTGTCAAACCAAGGAAGTCAGTACAGTAATTGTAGCTAAAAATTTGACCGTTTCCAAATCTAGTGAAAGTGGTGTCAAATTGAAGATCTCGTGGAGATGAACCAAAAAACACTTTGAATCTTGAAAAATGGAGCCTCTCTTCTTAAGATACGGATGGTCAAAGTTTGGTCAAAGAAAGGAAGTCAGTACAATGTTTGTAGCTAAAAATTTAACCATTTCCAAATCTGGTGAAATTGGTCTCAAATACTGGATCTTGTTGAGATAAACCAAAAAACACCTTGAATCTTGTAAAATGGATCCTTTCTTCTCAAGATACCGATGGTCAAAGTTTGGTAAAAGCAAAGAAGTCAGTATAGTGTTCGTAGCTAAAAATTTGACCATTTCCAAATTTGGTGAAAGTGATCTCAAATCAAAGATCTCGTCGAGATGAACAAAAAAACACCTTGAATCTTTAAAAAAGGAGCCTCTCTTCTCAAGATATAGACAGTCAAAGTTTTGTCAAAGCAAGAAAGTCAGTACAATGTTCATAGCTAAAAATTTGATAATTTAAATGTGGTGAAAGTGGTCTCAAATTGAAGATCTCATCAAGATGAACCAAAAAATACCTTGAATCTTGAAAAATGGAGACTCTCTTCTCAAGATACAGAAAGTTAAAGTTTGGTCAAAGCAAGGAAGTCAGTACAGTGTTTGTAGCTGAAAATTTATCTATTTCAAAATCTAGTGAAAGTGGTCTAAAATTGAAGATCTCATTGAGGCGAACCAAAAAAAACTTGAAACTTAAAAAATGGAGCCCCTGTTCTCAAGATATGGACAGTCAAAGTTTGGTTAAAGCAAGGAAGTCAGTACAGTGTTTGTAGCTAAAAATTTGACCGTTTCCAAATCTAGTGAAAGTGGTCTCAAATCAAACATCTCATCGAGATGAACTAAAAAACACCTTGAGTCTTGAAAAATGGAGCCTCTCTTCTCAAGATATGGATAGTCAAAGTTTGGTCAAAGCAAGGAAGTCAGTACAGAGTTCATAGCTAAAAATTTAACCATTTCTAAATCTAGTGAAAGTGGTCTCAAATCAGAGATCTCGTCAAGATGAACCAAAAAATACCTTGAATCTTAAAAAATGGAGCCTCTCTTCTCAAGATATAGATGGTCAAAGTTTGGTTAAAGCAAGGAAGTTAGTAAAGTGTTCGTAGCTAAAAATTTGACCATTTCCAAATCTGGTCAAAGTGATCTCAAATAAAAGATCTCATCAAGATGAACCAAAAAACACCATTAATCTTGAAAAATAGAGCATCTCTTCTCAAGATATGGATGGTCAAAGTTTGGTCAAAGCAAGGAAGTTAGTACAATGTTTGTAGCTAAAAAATTTACTGTTTCCAAATCTATTGAAAGTAGTGTCAAATCAAAGATCTCATCAAGATGAATCAAAAACACCTTGAATCTTGAAAAATGGAGCCTCTCTTCTCAAAATACGTAGCATCAAAGTTTGGTCAAAGAAAGGAAGTGAAAGTTTGGGCTAAAAATTTGACCATTTCCAAATCTGATCAAAGTGGTCTTAAATCGAAGATGTCGTCGAGATGAATAAAAAACACCTTAAATCTTGTAAAACAGGGCCTACATATCTTGAGTCATTGTGTTATTGTGTATGAATATCTTTCTATGGTTGGTAATTATATTTCTTACATGGTTAAATGCTATTGAAGTTGATAAAAGTTATAATTATTAGATAATCGACTCACCCCCCCTGGCCTCTCTTCTCAAGGTACAAACGGTCAAAGTTTGATCAAAGCAAGAAAGTTAGTACAATGTTCATAGCTAACAATTTGACCATTTCTAAATATGGTGAAAGTGGTCTCAAATCAAAGATTTCGTAAAACACCTTGAGTCTTCAAGAACTGAGTTTCTCTTCTAAAGATATGGATGATCAAAGTTTGGTCAAAGCAAGGAAGTTAGTACAGTGTTCCTACCTAAAAATTTCACCATTTCCAAATCTAGTGAAAGTTGTCTCAAATCAAAGATATCGTCGAGATCAACCAAAAAACACATTGAATCTTCAAAAATAGTCTCTTTTCTCAAAATACAGAGGGTCAAAGTTTGGTCAAAGCAAGTAAGTTAATATAGTGTTTGTAGCTAAAAAATTGCACCATTTCCAATATCATCAAGATGAACCAAAAAAATCCTTGAATCTTGAAAAAGGGAGCCTCTCTTCTCAAGATATAGATGGTCAAAGTTTGGCAAAGCAAGGAAGTTAGTATGGTGTCCGTAGCTAAAAATTTGATCGTTTCCAAATCTAGTGAAAGATATCTCAAATTGAAGATCTCATCGAGATGAACCAAAAAATACCTTGAATCTTGAAAGATGGAGCATCTATTCTCAAGATATAGGTGGTCAAAGTTTGGTCTAAGTAAGGAAGTCAGTACAGTGTTTGTAGCTAAAAAATTGACTATTTCCAAATCTAGTAAAAGTGTTCTCAAATCAAAGATCTCATCGAGATGAACTAAAAAACACCTTAAATCTTAAAAAATGGAGCCTCTCTTCAAAAGATACAGACGGTCAAAGTTTGGTCAAAGTAAGGAAGTCACTACAATGTTCGTAGCTAAAAATTGGACTATTTCCAAATCAGGTGAAAGTGGTCTCAAATCGAAGACCTCATCGAGATAAACCAAAAAACACCTTGAATCTTAAATAATAGAGCCTTTCTACTCAAGATATAGATGGTCAAAGTTTGGTCAAAGCAAGGAAGTCAGTACAAAATTCGTAGCTAAAAATTTGAGTGTTTCCAAATTTGGTGAAAGTGGTCTCAAATCAAAGATCTCGTCAAGATGAACCAAAAAACACCTTGAATCTTAAAAAATGGAGCTTCTCTTCTCAAGATATGGATGACCAAAGCTTGGTCAAAGCAAGGAATTCAGTACAATGTTTTTAGCTAAAAATTTGACCTTTTCCAAATCTGGTGAAAGTGGTCTCAAATCGAAGATCTCGTCGAGATGAACCAAAAACCACATTAAATTTTGAAAAATAGAGCCTCTCTTCTCAAGATACAGATGGTCAAAGTTTGGTCAAAGCAAGGAAGTCAGTACAGTGTTAATAGCAAAATATTAGACCGTTTCCAAATCTGGTGAATGTGGTCTCAAACTAAAGACCTCGTCGAGATGATCCAAAAGACACCTTGAAGCTTGAAAAATGAAACCTTTCTTCTCAAGATACGGACGGTCAAAGTTTTGTCAAAGTTAGGAAGTCAGTACAATACTCATAGCTAAAAAATTAAGAGTTTCCAAATCTATTGAAAGTGGTCTCAAATTGAAGATCGCGTTGAGATGAACCAAAAAAACACTTTGAATCTTGAAAAATGAAGCTCCTCTTCTTAAGAGAGGGATGACCAAAGCTTTGTCAAAGCAAGGAAGTCGGTACAGTGTTCATAGCTAAAAATTTAACCATTTCCAAATCTGGTGAAAGTAGTCTAAAATGGAAGATCTCATCGTGATGAACCAAAAAATAGCTTGAATCTTCAAAAATAGAGTCTCTCTTCTCAAAATACGGATGGTCAAAGTTTGGTTAAAGTAAGGAAGTTAATATAGTGTTTGTAGCTAAAAATTTGACCATTTTCAAATATGGTGAAAGTGGTCTCAAATTGAAGATCTCATCGAGATGAAGCAAAAACACCTTAAATCTTGAAAAATAGAGCCTCTATTCTCAATATACAGATGATGAATGTTTGGTCAAAGCAAGGAAGTGAGTACAGTGTTCCTAGCTAAAAATCTAATTATTTCCAAATCTAGTGAATGTGGTCTCAAATAGAAGATCTCGTCTAGATGAACCCAAAAACTCCATGAATCTTGAAAAAGGGAGTCTCTCTTCTAAAGATACAAATGGACAAAGTTTGGTCAAATCAAAAAAGTTTGTAGAGTGTACATAGCTAAAAATTTGAATGTTTCCAAATCTGGTGAAAGTGATCTCAAATCGAAGATCTCATCGAGATGAACCAAAAAATACCTTGAATCTTAAAACAGGGAGTGTCTATTCTCAAGATACAGATGGTCAAAATTTGGTCAAAGTAGGGAAGTCAGTATAGTGTTCTTAGTTAAAAATTGAACTATTTCCAAATCTGGTAAAAGTGGTCTCAAATTGAAGACCTCGTCGAGATAAACCAAAAAATACCTTGAATCTTGAAAAATAAAGCTTATCTTCTCAAGATACGGATCGTCAAAGTTTGGTCAAAGCAAGAAAGTCAGTATAGTGTTCATAGCGAAAAATTTGAGTCTTTCCAAATCTAGTGAATGTGGTCTCAAATCAAACATCTCATCGAGATGAACCAAAAAACACCTTCAATCTTGAAAAATGGAGCTTCTCTTCTCAAAATATGGACGACCAAATCTTGGTCAAAGCAAGGAAGTCAGTAGAGTGATCATAGCTAAAAATTTGACCATTTTAAAATCTGGTGAAAGTGGTCTCAAATCGAAGATCTCGTCGAGATAACCAAAAACACCTTGAATCTTGAAAAACAAAGCCTCTCTTTTCAAGATATGGATGGTCAAAGTTTGGTTAAAGAAAGGAAGTTAGCACAGTGTTCGTAGCTAAAAATTGGACCATTTGTAAATCTGGTGAAAGTGGTCTCAAATCAAAGACCTCATCAAGATGAACCAAAAAACACCTTGAATCTTGAAAAATGGAGTCTTTCTTCTCAAGATACAAATGGTCCAAGTTTTGTCAAAGCAAGGAAGTCAGTACAGTATTCATAGCTAAAAATTTGAGTGTTTCCAAATCTAGTGAAAGTGGTCTCAAATCAAAGATCTCATCGAGATGAACCAAAAAATAGTTTGAATCTTGAAAAATAGAGCTTCTCTTCTTAAGATACAAACGGTCAAAGTTTGGTCAAAGCAAGGAAGTCAATACAGTGTTCATAGCTAAAAATTTGACAGTTTCCAAATCTAGTGAAAGTAGTCTCAAATCAAAGATCTCGTCGAGATAAACCAAAAAAAACCTTCAATATTGAAAAATGGAGCCTTTCTTCTCAAGATATGGATGGTCAAAGTTTGGTCAAAGAAAGGAAGTCAGTACAGTGTTCGTAGCTAAAATTTGACTGTTTCCAAATATGGTGAAAGTGGTCTAAAATTGAAGATCTCGTCGAGATGAACAAAATAACACCTTGAATCATGAAAAAAGGAGCCTCTCTGCTCAAGATACGAACGGCCAAAGTTTGGTCAACGCAAGGAAGTTAGTATAGTGTTCGCAGGTAAAAATTTTACCATTTCCAAATCTAGTGAAAGTGGTCTCAAATCAATTATCTCTTTGAGTTGAACCAAAAAATACATTGAATCTTGAAAATCAGAGCCTCTATTCTCAAGATACAAATGGTCAATGTTTGGTCAAAGCAAGGAAGTCACAACAATGTTCGTAGCTAAAAATATGATCATTGCCAAATCTGGTGAAAGTGGTCTCAAATCCAAGTTCTGATCAAGATGAATGAAAAACCTCCTTGAATGTTGAAAAATGGAGCCTCTCTTCTCAAGATATGGACGCTCAAAGTTTGGTCAAAGAAAAGAAGTCAGTACAGTGTTCGTAGCTAAAAATTTGACCATTTCCAAATCTAGTGAAAGTGCTCTCAAATCGAATAGCTTGTTGAGATTAACCAAAAAACACCTTAAATCTTGAAAAATTGAACCTCTGTTCTCAAAATACAGACAGTCAAAGTTTGGCCAAAGTAAGGAAGTCAGTACAGTGTTTGTAGCTAAAAATTTGACTGTTTCCAAATAGGGTGAAAGTTCTCTCAAATCAAAGATCTCATCAAGATGAACCAAAAAACAATGTGAATCTTGAAAAATGGAGCCAATCTTCTTAGAATACAGACAATCAAACTTTTGTCAAAGTAAGGAAGTCAATATAGTGTTCGTAGCTAAAAATTTGACCATTTCCAAATTTAGTGAAAGTGGTCTTGAAAAAGGGAGCCTCTCTTCTCAAGATATGAATGGTCAAAGTTTGGTGAAAGGAAGGATATCAGTACAATGTTCGTAGCTCAAAATTTGACCATTTCCAAATCTAGTGAAAGTGGCCTTGAATCTTGAAAATGGTCTTCTCTTCTTAAGATACAGATGGTTAAAGTTTGGTCAGAGCAAGAAAATCAGTACAGTGTTCATAAAAAAAAAATGACTATTTCTAAATCTAGTTAAAGTGATCTCAAATCAAATATTTTGTCGAGATGAACCAAAAAATACCTTGAATATTAAAAAATGGAGCCTCTCTGATGTAGTGCCAAGGATGGCGGATCTAATTAAGGACAGTCCAACCTTGCAGCTTCAGAACAACATAGTGGAACAACACAACACAATAATTATTTCAAAACATATTTTCATTAACATGCCTGGATGTAAGGCCTTCTTGGTTAGGGTCAATTACAAACAACAAGTAATTCAGTAAGATCAACAAGATCTAATACAACTCTAGCTAGTTCAGTTTTGAGGCAATTCAACAACTGATGGAAACCCTAAGGCAGATCTAAACTTGAGCTCGCAAGCCTCCGAGTAATCTCCTTGTCTCCAAGCCTCAACCACTAGCTCTACTATTACAAAGTATCAAAAATCAATCTGATCTGCAAGATCTCATAGGATCTTTTCCACAACTTCACTTATCTGCTACCCTAGATCTACTCTCAGAACCTCCGATCTCTATCCTAAAACAACTACCCAAACATCTTATAAATACTAATCATTAGCCACAAGTCGGCTGGATGACGCAATTAACTCCTACAAACAAATATTAAATGCAATACAAGTCAACTCTCAAATAGCCTTACAAATATTAAATTCAACATGTCAGCCTCCAGATCCACATAGGAGAATCCAAAAAAAGATACCAACAATAAATGCACCAAGTTGGTGAACCAAATCACCAAGAATTTCAGTCGGTAAGCCAGAACTATCGAGTGCCATAGAAACAACTGACCACCATTGAAACAACTGACCAAGCCAAGCAACACCAAGCAACACAGGCATTACCGAGCACCAATTCCACCAAGCATCAAAAGTCCCACCGAATTCCTTCAGTGACCTAGCTTCCTTCAATAACTGAGACCATTTGTTAAGGCTGCAACCGAGTAACACTGGCCAAATAACACACTACCATGTAGATTCACCGAGGACCCAAGAATGTCCTTGCATCAAACACCCTAGGTTCAAAAAGATGTTCATATATGAGAAGAACATCTTTCAGGATTCAACACAGAAACCTCGAACTGGTTCTTCACATACATGTCCTCCATCTTTTCACTTTGCATACTCTTCCACATAGCTCTACACTCATATTGCCAAGGTTTGCCAAGAAATATATGACAACTATTCATCTCCACAATATCACATAACACAAGATCCTTATACTGGCCAATCTGAACATCAATAAAGCATTGTTCTCTTACTCCCAGAGCATGATCATCTTGCAACCAAAAAATCCTATAAGGATGTGGATGTCTCATTCTACTCAAACCCATTTTCTAAACCATGTCCTCAACAACAAGGTTATCAGTACTACCACTGTCAACAATAACATCACAAAGTTTACCTCTAGACTTGCACCGTCTCCTGAACAAGTTACTCCTCTGACAAGGTTCCTCCTTTGTACCGAGCAATGTTCATTGAACCAGCAAGTTCTCAGATTCAGGTTCATTCTCAACATTTTCATTCACCACAGCAGTTCATCAATCACCAAGCTTTTTTTGTGTACACTCTAAAGAATGGTGTCCTTCTTCACCACAGTTATAGAAAGTACCCTTAAAGATAACTGTACTTATCTTCCTCTTCGATTCTATAGGTTTCTGTTCATCTTCTGCAGTTGGTTTATCCTTCACCAAGTGATCAATATTTTCCTTCCCTTGGGGATTACCATGTTGTTTCCTTTTCAACTTATCTTCTTCCTTTAGAGCATACTGATAAGAATCTTCAACAGAATCAATCTTCAGCATACCAAGCTCATCCTAAATATTGAATCTCAAACCATTCACATACTAAGCTACCTTTTCCTTAGCAAGTTCTTTGTGTCCAAACCAAATAGTAAGCTTGTAAAACTCCTCAGTATAATCTTCAACAGACAAATCCTTATGTTTCAGATTTTGCAACTTCTTAAACAAGTCAAGCTCATAGTTAGTAGGTATGAACTTAGCTTTCAAATTAGTCACCATCAACCTCCACCGATTGATCTTCATTTCACCTTCATCTTCTCTATCTCTTTGTAATTCTTTCCACCAAAGAGTAGGATGTCCTTCCAATTTTTTCTATGCCAATCTCACTTGAAGAGGATCTTCAATTTCTTCTATCTCAAATAAATCTTCAAGTTCACCAATCCAATCAATCAAGTTCTTAGGCTTCAAAGTACCAGAGAAAGTAGAAACTTCTATTCGATAACTATTACTTAACTGAGCTCCAGATCTATACAACCGAGCAATTCTATCTTCACCAGATTTATCCCTCTAGTCATCACCACTAGATCTAGCAGATTCAAAGTCTTCAATAGCTTCCTCATAACCATCTTCAGTACCAACATTCTGAGGTACACCAACAACAACTCTCATGATCTCAACAACCATGTCATTCTTCATCAAATCCATCTCTAATCTGAAATCAGATTTCACCTTCTTTGTAATCCTAGATTCTACAGTATCACAGAGATCTGCAATCACTCTAGTGTCCAATCTTCTCAGAGGCATCCTTAAAGATAAGAGAAACCTTTTGCAAAAAACCCTACACCGACCACCTTGTGACAACCTACAAGTTGTATGCAAGTCAAATCAGCCTGCCCCCTTGCACAAACAACTAGGTCAAGATTCCACAAGTTTAGTGCCACAAATCTGCAACCTAAATCATACGATCTCTTCACCAACAAGATAAAATTCACAAGACCAACCTTGCTAGGCCAACCTTTGCTCCACAAGATCAACTCAACTCTGATACCACCTGACGCAGTGCCAAGGATAGAAAATCTAATTAAGGACACTCCAACCTTGCAGCTTCAGAATAACACAACACAACAATTGTTTCAAAACATATTTTCATTAACATGCCCAGATGTAATGCCTTCTGGGTTAGGGCCAATTACAAACAACAAGTAATTCAACAAGATCAACAAGATCCAATGCAACTCCAACTAGTTCAGTTCTAAGATAATTCAATAACTGATGGAAATCCTAAGGTAGATCTAAACTTGAGCTCGCAAGCCTCCAATCAATCTCCTTGTCTCCAAGCCTCAACTGCTAGCTCTATTGTTACGAACTATCTATAATAAATCTAATTTGTAAGATCTTGCATGATCTTTTCCACAAATTCACTTATCTACTACCCCCAAATTTTCTCTCAGAACCTCTAATCTCTATCCTAAAATAACTACCCAAACATCCTATAAATACTAATCATCAACCACAAGTTGGCTGGATGACATAATTAACTCCTACAAAATAATATTAAATACAATACAAGTCGACTCTCAAATAGCCTTGCAATTATTAAATTCAACATCTCAGCCTCCAGATCCACATAGGAGAATCCAACAAAAGCTACCAACATTAAATGCACCAAGTCGGCTAACCAAATCACCAAGAACTCTAGTCGGTAAGCTGGAACTATTGAGCACCAGAAAAACAACCAAGCACCAGTGAAATAACTGACCAAGCCAAGAAACACCAAGCAACACATGCATTACCGAGCACCAGTTCTATCAAGCACTAGAAGTCTCACTGAGTTCCTTCAGCGACCGAGCTTCCTTCAATAATTGAGACCATCGATTAAGGTTGCAACCAAGTAACACCGGCCAAATAACACACCACCATGTAGATTCACCAAGGACCCAAGAATGCCCCTGCATCACTCTCTTCTCAAGATATAGATGGTCAAAGTTTGGTTAAAGAAAGGAAATAAGTATATTGTTCGTAGCTAAAAATTTGACCATTTTCAAATCTGGTGAAAGTGGTCTCAAATCAAAGATCTTGTCAAGATGAAAAAAACACCTTGAATCTTGAAAAATAGAGCCTGTCTTCTCAAGATATAGATGGTGAAAGTTATTTCAAAGCAAGGAAGTCAGTACAATGTTCATAGGTAAAAATCTGACCATTTCCAAATCTGTTGAAAGTAGTCTCAAATCGAAGAACTCATCAAGATGAACCTGACAATAGCTTAAGTCTTGAAAAATAAAGGCCTCTCTTCTCAAGATACGAATGGTCAAAGTTTGGTCAAAGTAAGGAAGTGAGTATACTATTCGTAGCTAAAAAATTGATTATTTCCAAATCTAATGAAAGTGGTCTCAAATCAAAGATCTTGTCGAGATAAACCAAAAAACACCTTGAATCTTGAATAACAAAGCCTCTCTTCTCAAGATACGAATGGTCAAAGTTTGGTCAAAGCAAGGAAGTCATTACAGTGTTCATATCTAAAAATTTGACAATTTCCAAATCTAGTGAAAGTGGTCTCAAATCGAAGATATCATCGAGATGAATGAAAAAATACCTTGAATCTTGAAAAACAAGGCCTGTCTTCTCAAGATATGCACGGTCAAAGTTTTGTCAAAGCAAGGAAGTTAGTACACTATTTGTAGCTAAAAATTTGACCATTTCCAAATCTGATGAAAGTGGTCTCAAATGGAAGATCACGTCGAGATGAACTAAAAAACACCTTGAATCTTGAAAAATGGAGCCTCTCTTCTCAAGATACGAAAGGTCAAAGTTTGGTCAAAGAAAGCAAGTTAATACAGTGTTTGTAGCTAAATATTTGACCATTTCCAAATCTATTGAAATTAGTCTGAAATCGAAGATTTCATTTATATGAACCAAAAAATAGCTTGTGTCTTAAAAAATGGAGCCTCTCTTCTCAAGATACAGACGGTCAAAGTTTGGTCCAAAAAAGGAAGTCAATACAGTGTTCATAGCTAAAAATTTGAACATTTTCAAATATGGTGAAAGTGGTCTCAAATTGAAGATCTCATCGAGATGAACTTGAAAAATAGATTGAGTCTTGAAAAATGAAGCCTCTCTTCTAAAGATACGTATGGTCAAAGTTTGATCAAAGCAAGGAAGTCAATATAGTGTTTGTAGCTAAAAATTTGACCATTTTCAAATTTGGTGAAAGTGGTCTCGTCGAGAGGAACCAAAAAACACCATGAATCTTAAAAAATGGATCCTCTCTTCTCAAAATATGAATAGTCAACATTTGGTGAAAGTAAGGAAGTTAGTACAATGTTCGTAGCTAAAAATTTGACCATTTCCAAATTTGGTGAAAGTGGTCTCAAATCAAAGATCTGGTCGAGATGAACCAAAATATAGCTTGAATCTTAAAAATAAAGCCTCTCTTCTCAAGATACAGAAGGTCAAAGTTTGGTCAAAGAAACGAAGTCAGTATAGTGTTGTTCATAGCTAAAAATTGTACCATTTCCAAATCTAGTCAAAGTGGTCTCAAATCAAAGATCTCATCAAGATGAACCAAAAACACCTTGAATCTTTAAAAAATGAGCCTCTCTTCTCAAGATATAGAAAGTCAAAGTTTGGTCAAAGAAAAGAAGACAGTACATTGTTCGAAGCTAAAAATTTGACCATTTGTAAATCTGGTGAAACTGGTCTCAAATCAAATATCTCGTCAAGATGAACCAAAAAATACCTTGAATCTTGAAAAATAGAGCCTTTCTTCTTAAGGTACGAATGGTCAAAGAAAAGAAGTCTGTACAATGTTCATAGCTAAAAATTGTACCATTTCTAAATCTGGTGAAAGTGGTCAGAAAATCAAAGATCTCATCGAGATGAAACAAAAAACACCTTGAATCTTGAAAAAAAGAGCCTCTTCTCAAGATACAGATGGTCAAATTTTGGTCAAAGAAAGGAAGTCAGTACAATGTCCGTAGCTATAAATTGGACCATTTCCAAATCTGGTGAAAGTGGTCTCAAATCAAAGATCTCCTCGAGATGAACAAAAAACATCTTGAATCTTGAAAAATAGAGCATCTCTTCTCAAGATACAGATGGTCAAAGTTTTGTCAAATTAGTAAGGAAGTCAGTATAATGTTTGTTGCTAAAAATTTTAAAATTGCCAAATTTGGTGAAAGTGGTTTCAAATCAAAGATCTCATTGAGATGAACCAAAAAACACCTTGAATCTTGAAAAAAGAGCCTCTCTTCTCAAGATACAGATGGTCAAAGTTTGGTCAAAGAAAGGAAGTCAGTACATGTTTGTAGCTAAAAATTTGACCATTTCCAAATCTAGTGAAAGTGGTCTCAAATCAAAGATCTCATCAAGATGAACCAAAAAACACCTTGAATATTGAAAAATGAAACTTTTCTTGTCAAGATACGGATGGTCAAAGTTTGGTCAAAGTAAGGAAGTTAGTACAGTATTCGTAGCTAAAAATTTGAGCGTTTCCAAATCTAGTGAAAGTGGTCTCACATAAAATATCTCATTAAAATGAACCAAAAAACACCTTGAATCTTGAAAAATGGACCCTCTCTTCTCAAGATACAGATGGTCAAAGTTTGGTCAAAGCAAGGAAGTCAGTACAATGTTCGTAGCTAAAAATTTGACCATTTCCAAATTTGGTGAAAGTGGTCTCAAATCAAAGATTTCATTGACATAAACCAAAAAACACCTTGAATCTTAAAAAATGGAGCCTATCTTCTCAAGATACTAAGGGTCAAAGTTTGGTCAAACCAAGGAAGTCAGTACAGTGTTTGTAGCTAAAATATTTACTATTTCTCAAATTGAAGATCTCGTCGAGATGAACCAAAAAATACCTTGAATCTTGAAAAATGGAGCCTGTTCTCAAGATACAGACGGTCAAAGTTTGGTCAAAGCAAGGAAGTCAGTACAGTGTTCATAGCTAAAAATTTGGCCGTTTCCAAATCTGGTGAAAGTGGTCTCAAATTGAAGATCTCATCGATATGAATCAAAAAACACCTTGAATCTTGAAAAATAGATCCTCTCTTCTCAAAATAAGGATGACCAAAGTTTGGTGAAAGCAAGGAAGTCAATATAGTATTCATAGCTAAAAATTTGACTATTTCCAAATCTAGTGAAACTGGTCTCAAATCAAGGATCTCATCAAGATGAATGAAAAATCACCTTGAATCTTGCAAAATGAAGCATCTCTTCTCAAGATATAGATGATCAAAGTTTTGTCAAAGCAAGGAAGTCACCACAGTATTCGTAGCTAAAAATTTGACCATTTCTAAATTTGGTGAAAGTGGTCTCAAATCGAAGATGTCATTTAAATGAACCAAAAAACACCTTGAATATTGAAAAATGGAGCCTATTTTCTCAAGATACGAATGGTCAAAGTTTGGTCAAAGTAAGGAAGTCAGTACAGTGTTCATAGCTAAAAAATTTACCGTTTCCCAATTTGGTGAAAGTGGTCCCAAATCAAAGATCTCATCGAGATGAACCAAAAAATACCTTGGATCTTGAAAAATGGAGCCTGTTCTCAAGATGCAGATGGTCAAAGTTTGGTCAAAGCAAGGAAGTCAATATATTGTTCGTAGCTAAAAAATTAGTCATTTCCAAATCTGGTGAAAGTGGTCTCAAATCAAAGATCTCGTTGATATGAACCAAAAAACACCTTCAATCTTGAAAAATAGATCCTCTCTTCTCAAAATATGGTCAAATCAAGGAAGTCAGTACAACATTCGTAGCTAAAAATTTGACTATTTACAAATCTAGTGAAAATGGTCTCAAATCATTGATCTCGTCAAGATGAACCAAAAATCACCTTGAATCTTGCAAAATGAAGCCTCACTTCTCAAGATATAGATAGTCAAAGTTTTGTCAAAGCAAGGAAGTCACTACACTATTCATAGCTAAAAATTTGACCATTTCCAAATCTTGTGAAAGTGGTCTAGAATTGAAGATGTCATCAAGATGAAGAAAAAAAAACCTTGAATATTAAAAAATGGAACCTTTCTTCTCACTATATACACATTTAAAGTTTGGTCAAAGCAAGGAAGTCAGTACAGTGTTCATAGCTAAAAATTTGACCATTTCCAAATTTAGTAAAAGTAGTCTCAAACCGAAGAACTCATCGAGATGAACCAAAAAACACCTTGAATCTTGAAAAATGGAGACTCTCTTCTCAAGATACAGCAGGCCAAAGTTTGGTTAAAGCAACGAAGTCAGTACAGTGTTCATAGCTAAAAATTTAACCATTTCCAAATCTGGTGAAAATGGTCTCAAATCAAAGATCTTGTCGAGATGAACCAAAAAACACCTTGAATTTTAAAAAATGGAGCCTTTCTTCTAGAGATACGGACCCTCAAAATTTGGTCAAAGCAAGGAAGTTAGTACAGTGTTCGTACCTAAAATTTTGACAATTTCCAAATCTGGTGAAAGTTGCCTCAAATCGAAGATCTCGTCGAAATGAACTAAAAACACCTTGAATCTTGAAAAATTGAGCCTCTCTTCTCAAGATAGGGATGGTCAAAGTTTAGTCAAAGCAAGGAAGTCAATACAGTGTTCGTAACTAAAAATTTGATCATTTCCAAATCTAGTGAAAGTGGTCTCAAATCAAAGATCTCATCGAGATGAACCAAAAAATTCCTTGAATCTTAAAAAATAGAGCCTCTCTTCTCAAGATACGGATGGTCAAAGTTTGGTCAAATCAAAGAAGTCAGTACAGTGTTCGTAACTAAAAATTTGACCATTTCCAAATCTGGTGAAAGTGGTCTCAAATTGAAGATCTGGTCGAAATGAACCAAAAAAAACTTCCAGTCTTAAAAAATGGAACCTTTCTTCTAGCTATATAGATGTTTAAAGTTTGGTCAAGGCAAGGAAGGCGGTACAGTGTTCGTAACTAAAAAATTTACCATTTCCAAATGTGGTGAAAGTAGTCTCAAACCAAAGAACTTGTCGAGATGAACCAAAAACACATTGATCTTTAAAAAATGGAGCCTCTCTTCTCAAAATATGGATGGTCAAAATTTGGTTAAACAAAAGAAGTCAGTACAGTGCTCGTAGCTAAAAATTTGACCGTTTCTAAATTTGGTGAACTTGGTGTCAAATCAAAGATCTCATCAACATGACCCAAAAAACACCTTGAATTTTGAAAAAAAGAGCCTCTCTTCTCAAGATATGGATTGTCAAAGTTTGGTTAGACCAAGGAAGTTAGTACATTGTTCATAGCTAAAAATTTGATCATTTCTAAATCTAGTGAAAGTGGCTTGAAATAAAATACCTAGTTGAGATGAATGAAAAAACACCTTTAGTGTTGAAAAATGAAGCTTCTCTTCTTAAGATAAGTACGGTCAAAGTTTGGTCAATGTAAGGAAGTCAGTATAGCATTCATAGCTAAAAATTTGACCGTTTCAAAATACGGTGAAAGTGGTCTTAAATCGAAGATCTCATCGAGATGAAACAAAAACACCTTGAATCTTGAAAAATAGAGCCTCTCTTCTCAAGATACGGATGGTCAATTTTCTGTCAAAGCAAGGAAATCATTATAGTATTCGTAGCTAAAAATTTGATCATTTCCAAATCAGGTGAAAGTGGTCTCAAATCAAAGATCTCATCGAGATGAACCAAAAAATATCTTGAATCTTGAAAAATGGAGCCTCTCTTCTCAAGATACGAATGGTCAATGTTTGGTAAAAGCAAGGAAGTTAGTACAGTGTTTGTAGCTAAAAATTTGACCATTTTCAAATATGATGAAAGTGATCTCAAATTTAAGATCTCGTCAAGATGGACCAAAAAAAAACTTGAATCTTGGAAAAACTAACCTGCTCTTCTAAAGATAAGGACAGGAAAAGTTTGGTCAAAGCAAGGAAGTCCATACAGTGTTCGTAGTTAAAAAATTTACCATTGCCAAATCTCATGAAAGTGGTCTCAAATTGACGATGTCGTTGAGATGAACCAAAAAATACTTTCAATCTTGAAAAATAGAGTCTCTCTTCTCAAGATATGGATGGTCAAAGTTTTGTTAAAGAAAGGAAGTCGGTACAGTGTTCGTAGCTAAAAATTTGATCATTTTCAAATATGGTGAAATTGGTCTCAAATCATTCCCTCGTCAAGATGAAGGAAAAAACAACTTGAATCATGAAAAATGGAGCCCCTTCTCAAGATATGGACGATCAAAGTTTGGTCAAAGCAAAGAAGTCAGTACAATGTTCATACTAAAAATTTGATCATTTCCAAATCTGGTGAAATTGGTCACAAATCAAAGATCTTATCGAGATGAACCAAACAATACCTTGAATCTTGAAAAATAGAGCCTCTCTTCTCAAGATACGGATGGTCAAAGTTTGGTCAAAAAAAGGAAGTCAGTACAATGTTCATAGCTATAAATTGGAACATTTCTAAATTTGGAGAAAGTGTTCTCAAACCAAAGATCTCATCGAGATGAACCAAAAAACACTGTGAATCTTGAAAAATGGAGCCTCTCTTATAAAGATATGGATGATCAAAGTTTGGTCAAATAAAGGAAGTTAGTACAGTGTTCATAGCTAAAAATTTGACCATTTCCAAATCTGGTGTAAGTGGTCTCAAATCAAAGATCTCATCGAGAGGAACCAAAAATCACATTGAATCTTAAAAAATGGATCCTCTCTTTTGAAGATATGGATAGTCAAAGTTTGGTCAAAGCAAAGAAGTCAGTACATTGTTCGTAGCTAAAAATTTGACCATTTCCAAATCTAGTGACAGTGATCTCAAATCGAAGATCTTGTTGAGATGAACATAAAAACACCTTGAATCTTTAAAAATAGAGTCTCTCTTCTTAAGATAGAGACTGTCAAAGTTTGGTCAAAGCAAGGAAGTCAGTACAGTGTTCGTGGCTAAAAATTTGATGATTTCCAATTCTAGTGAAAGTGGTCTCAAACCAAAGATCTCGTCGAGATGAACCAAAAAACACCTTGAATCTTGAAAAATAGAGCCTCTCTTCTCAAGATACAAATGGTCAAAGTTTGGTCAAAGAAAGGAAGTCAGTACATTGTTCGAAGCTAAAAATTTGACCATTTCCAAATCTCATTAAAGTAGTTTCAAATCAAAGATCTCATCGAGATGACCCAAAAAACACCTTGAATCTTAAAAAATGGAGCCTCTCTTCTCAAGGTACGGATGATTAAAGTTTGGTCAAAGAAAGGAAGTCACTACAGTGTTTGTATTTATAAATTTAATAGTTTCCAAATCTAGTGAAAGTGGTCTCAAATCAAAGATCTCGTCGAGATGAACCTAAAAACACCTTGAATCTTGAAAAATGGAGCCTGTCTTCTCAAGATATGGATGGTCAAAGTTTGGTCAAAGTAAGGAAGTCAGTATAATATTCGTAGCTAAAAACTTGATCATTTGCAAATCTGGTAAAGATGGTTCCAAATCAAAGATCTCATCGAGATGAATCCAAAAACACCTTAAATCTTGAAAACTAGAGCCTCTCTTCTCAAAATACGGATGGTCAAAGTTTGGTCAAAGCAAAGAAGTTAGTACAGTGTTCCTATCTAAAAATTTTACCATTTTCAAATTTCATGAAAGTGGTCTTAAATTGAAGATCTCGTTGAGATGAACCAAAAAGCACCTTGAATCCTTCGAAACAAAGCCTATCTTCTCAAGATATGAATGCTCAAAGTTTGGTCAAAGTAAGGAAGTCAATACAATGTTTGTAGCTAAAAATTTGACCATTTTCAAATATGGTGAAATTTAGCTTAAATCAATGAACTTGTCAAGATCAACCAAAAAAATCTTGAATCTTGAAAAATAGAGCCACTCTTCTCAAGATACGAATGACCAAAGTTTGGTCAAAGCAAGGAAGTCAGTACAGTGTTCGTAGCTAAAAATTTGACCATTTCCAAATCTAGTGAAAGTGGTCTAAACTCAAAGATCTTGTTGAGATGAACCAAAAACACTTTGATTCTTGAAAAATAGAGCCTCTCTTCTCAAGATAGGGACGATCAAAGTTTGGTCAAAGCAAGGAAGTCAGTACATTATTCTTAACTAAAAATTTGACCATTTCCAAATCTATTCAAGGTGGTCTCAAATTGAAGATCTCATTGAGATGAACCAAAAAACACCTTGAATCTTTAAAAACGTAGCCTCTCTTCTCAAGATACGGACAGTTAGAGTTTGGTCAAAGAAAGGAAGTCACTACAGTGTTCATAGCTAAAAATTTAACCGTTTCTAAATCCAGTGAAAGTGGTCTCAAATTGAAGATCTCATCAAGATGAACCAACAAACAACTTGATTTTAAAAAATAGAGCCTCTCTTCTCAAGATATGGATGATCAAAGTTTGGTTAGAGCAAGGAAGTCAGTACATTGTTTCTAGCAAAAAAATTGACCATTTCCAAATCTAGTGAAAGTAGTCTCAAATCAAAGATCTTGTCGAGATGAACCAAAAAATATCTTAAATCTTGAAAAATGGAGCCTCTCTTCTCAAGATACGGATGGTCAAAGTTTGGTCAAAGTAAGAAATTTAGTATAGTATTCGTATTTAAAAATTTGGCTATTTCCAAATATAATGAAAGTGGTCTCAAATCAAAGATCTCATCGAGATGAACCAAAAAAAACCTTGAATCTTTAAAAACAAAGCCTCTCTTCTCAAGATACGAACGGTCAAAGTTTCGTCAAAACAAGGAAGTCAGTATAGTGTTCGTAGATAAAATTTTGACCGTTTCCAAATCTGGTGAAAGTGGTCTCAAATTGAAGATCTCATCTAGATGAACTAAAAAATACCTTGAATCTTGAAAAATAGAGCCTCTCTTCTCAAGATATGGATGGTCAAAGTTTGGTCAAAGCAAGGAAGTTACTACAGTGTTTGTAGCTAAAAATTTAATCATTTTCAAGTCTAGTGAAAGTGGTCTCAAATCGAAGATCTCATCGAGATGAATGAAAAAATACCTTGAATCTTGAAAAATGGAGTCTCTTCTCAAGGTACGGAAGGTCATAGTTTTGTCAAAGCATGGAAGTCAATATAGTGTTCATAGCTAAAAATTTAACCATTTCCAAATATGTTGAAAGTAGTCTCAAATTGAAGATGTCATCAAGATGAACCAAAAAACAACTTGAGTCTTGAAAAATAGAGCCTCTCCTCTCAAGATATATATGGTCAAAGTTTGGTCAAAGCAAGGAAGTCAATATAGTGTTCGTAGCTAAAAATTTGACCATTTCCAAATATGTTGAAAGTATTGTCAAATCATATATCTCATCGAGCGGAACTAGAAAACACCTTGAATCTTGAAAAATGGAGCCTCTCTTCTCAAGATACAAAGGGTCAAAGTTTGGTCAAAGCAAGGAAGTCATTATAGTGTTTGTAGCAAAAAATTTGACCATTTGGAAATTTGGTGAAAGTGGTCTCATATCGAAGATCTCATCGAGATAAACCAGAAAATACTTTAAATCTTGAAAAATGCAGCTTCTCTTCTCAAGATACGGATGGTTAAAGTTTGGTCAAAGCAAGGAAGTCAGTATGGTGTTCGTAGCTAAAAATTTGACCATTTCCAAATCTGGTGAAAGTGGTCTCAAATCGAAGATCTTGTCGAGATGAAGCAAAAAACACCCTGAATATTAAAAAATGAAGCCTATCTTCTCAAGAAACAAATGGTCAAAGTTTGGTAAAAGCAAGAATGTCAATACAGTATTCATAGCTAAAAATTTCACTATTTCCAAGTCTGGTGAAAATAGTTTCAAATTGAAGATCTCCTCGAGATGAACCAAAAGACACCTTGAATCTTGAAAAATAGAGGCTCTCTTCTCAAGAAACAAATGGTCAAAGTTTGGTCAATGTAAGAAAGTCAGTACAGTGTTCGTAGCTAAAATTTTGACTATTTTCAAATCTGGTGAAAGTGGTCTGAAATCAAAGATCTCATTGAGATGAACCAGAAAACACCTTGAATCTTGAAAAATAGAGTCTCTCTTCTCAAGATACGGATAGTAAAAGTTTGGTTAAGCAAGGTAGTTAATATAATGTTCATAGCTAAAAATTTGTCTGTTGTAAATCTAGTGAAAGTGGTCTTAAATCAAAGATCTCGTCGAGATGAACCAAAAAACACCTTGAATCTTGAAAAATAGAGCCTCTCTTCTCAAGATACGGATGGTCAAAGTTTGGTCAAACAAAGGAAGTCACTATAGTGTTTGTAGCTAAAAATTTGACTGTTTCTAAATCTAGTTAAAGTGATCTCAAATCGAGGATCTCATCAAGATGAACCAAAAAATACCTTGAATCTTGAAAAACAGAGCCTCTCTTCTCAAGATACAGAAGGTCAAAGTTTGGTTAAAATAAGAAAGTCGGTATAATGTCCGTAGTTAAAAATTTGACCATTTCCAAATCTGGTGAAAGTAATCTGAAATTAAAGATCTCATCAAGATGAATCAGAAAACACCTTGAATCTTGGAAAATGAAGCCTGTCTTCTAAGGATATGAAAGGTCAAATTTTGGTCAGAGCAAAGAAGTTAGTACAGTGTTTGTAGCTAAAAATTTGACCATTTTCAAATCTAGTGAAATTTGTCTCAAATCGAAGATCTCATCGAGATGATCCAAAAAACACCTTGAATCTTGAAAAATGGAGCCTCTCTTCTCAAGATACAGATGGTCAAAGTTTAGTCAAAGCAAAGAAGTTAGTACAGTGTTCATAACTAAAAATTTCACCATTTCCAAATCCGTTGAAAGTAGTCTAAAATCAAAGATATCTTAGAGATGAACCAGAAAATAGCTGGAGTCTTGAAAAATGGAGCCTCTCTTCTAAGGATACTAATGGTAAAAGTTTGGTCAAAGCAAGGAAATCACTACAGTCTTCGTAGCTAAAAATTTGACCATTTCCAAATTCGGTGAACATGGTCTCAAATCAAAGATCTTGTCGAGATGAACCAAAAAATATCTTGAATCTTGAAAAATGGAGTCTTTCTTGTCAAGATATGAATGGTCAAAGTTTGGTGAAAGCAAGGAAGTTAGTACATTGTTCGTAGCTAAAAATTTGACCATTTCCAAATCTAGTGAAAGTGGTCTCAAATCAAAGATCTTGTCAAGATGAATGAAAAAACACCTTGAATCATGAAAAATAGAGCCTCTCTTCTCAAGATACAAACGATCAAAGTTTGGTCAAAGCAAGGAAGTCAGTATAGTGTTCATAGCTAAAATTTTAACCGTTTCCAAATTTGGTGAAACTGGTCTCAAATTGAAGATCTCATCGAGATGAACCAAAAACCACCTTGAATCTTGAAAAAATGAGCGTCTCTTCTTAAGAAATAGATGGTCAAAGTTTGGTCAAAGAAAGGAAGTTAGTACAGTGTTTGTAGCTAAAAATTTGACTGTTTCCAAATTTGGTGAAATATGTCTTAAATCAAAGATCTTATCGAGATGAACTAAAAAAATATTGAATATTGAAAAATGGAGCCTCTCTTCTCAAGATATAGACAGTTAAAGTTTTATCAAAGCGAGGAAGTTAGTACAATGTTCATAGCTAAAAATATTCTTGTTTCCAAATCTAGGGAAAGTGGTCTCAAATCAAAGACCTCGTCAAGATGAACCAAAAAACAACTTGAATCTTGAAAAATGGAGGCTCTCTTCTCAAGATATAGAGGGTCAAAGTTTGGTCAAAGCAAGGAAGTCAGTACAGTGTTCGTAGCTAAAAATTTGAATATTTCCAAATTTGGCGAAAGTGGTCTCAAATCGAAGATCTCATCGAGATAAATCAAAAAACACTTTGAATCTTGAAAAATGGAGTCTCTTTTCTCAAGATACGGATGGTCCAAGTTTGGTGAAAGAAAGTCATTAAAGTGTTCGTAGCTAAAAATTTGACTATTTCCAAATCTGGTGAAAGTGGTCTGAAATTAAAGATCTCTTTGAGACAAGCTAAAAAGTACCTTGAATCTTAAAAAATGGAGCATCTCTTCTCAAGATACGAATGGTTAAAGTTTGGTCAAAGTAAGGGAGTTAGTACAGTGTTTGTAGCTATAAATTTGACCTTTTCCAAATCTAGTGAAATTGGTCTCAAATCAAAGATACCGTCGAGATGAAGTAGAAAATATCTTTAATCTTGAAAAATAGAGTCTCTCTTCTCAAGATACGGATGGTCAAATTTTGGTCAAAGAAAAGAAGTGAGTACAGTGTTCATAGATAAAAATTTAACCATTTCCAAATCTGGTGAAAGTGGTCTCAAATCGAAGATCTCATTGAGATGAACAAAAAAACACTTTGAATTTTGAAAAATGGAGGCTCTCTTCACAAGATACAAATGGTTAAAATTTTGTCAAAGAAAGGAAGGTAGTACAGTGTTCGTAGCTAAAACTTTAATCTTTCCAAATTTAGTGATAGTGGTTTCAAATCAAAGATCTCATCAAGATTAACCAAAAAAAAATTGAATCTTGAAAAATGAAGCCTCTCTTCTCAAGATACAGATGGTTAAAGTTAGATCAAAGTAAGGAAGTCAATACAATGTTCATAGGTAAAAATTTGACCGTTTCTAAATTTGGTGAAAGTGGTCTCAAATTGAAGATCTCGTCGAGATGAACCAAAAAAAACTTAAATCTTTAAAAATGGAGCCTATCTTCTCAAAATATGGATAGTCAAAGTTTGGTCAAATAAAGGAAGTCAATACAATGTTCGTAGCTAAAAATTTGGCCGTTTCCAAATATGGTGAAAGTGATCTCAAATCAAAAATCTCGTTGAGATGAACTAAAAAACACTTTGAATCTTGAAAAATAGAGCTTCTCATCTCAAGATACGGATGATCAAAGTTTGGTCAAAGAAAGGAAGTCAGTACAGTGTTCGCAGCTAAAATATTGACCGTTTCCAAAACTAGTGAAAGTGATGTCAAATTGAAGATCTTGTCAAGATGAACCAAAAAACACCTTGAATCTTGAAAAATGAAGCCTCTATTCTCTAGATACATATGGTAAAAGTTTGGTCAAAGCAAGGAAGCAAGTAAAGTGTTTGTAGCTAAAAGTTTGACTATTTTCAAATCTAGTGAAAGTGGTCTCAAATCAAAGATCTCATCGAGATTAACCAAAAAACACCTTGAATCTTGAAAAATGGAGCCTCTCTTCTCAAGATACAGATGGTCAAAGTTTGGTCAAAGAAAAGAAGTCACTACAAATATTTGTAGCTAAAAAATGGATCATTTTCAAATATACTAAAAGTGGTCTCAAATCAAAGATCTCATCGAGATGAACCAAAAAACACCTTGATTCTTGAAAAATGGAGCCTCTCTTCTAAAGATACGTATGTTTAAAGCTAGGTCAAAGCAAGGAAGTCAGTACAGTGTTCGTAGCTAAAAATTTGACCATTTCCAAATCTGGTCAAACTGGTCTCAAATCGAAGATCTCATCGAGATGAACCAAAAAACACCTAGAATCTTGAAAAATGGAAGCTCTCTTCTCAAGAAATAGATAATCAAAGTTTGGTCGAAGCAAGGAAGTCGATACAATGTACGTAGCTAAAAATTTGGCCATTTCTAAATGTGATGAATGTGGTCTCAAATCAAACATCTCGTTGAGATGAACCAAAAAAGATCTTGAATCTTGAAAAATTGATCCTTTCTTCTCAAGATACAGAAGGTCAAAGTTTGGTAAAAGCAAAGAATTCAGTACAATGTTCGTAGCTAAAAATATTACCATTTCCAAATCTGGTGAAAGTTATCTCAAATCAAAAATATTGTCTAGATGAACCAAAAACCACCTTGAATCTTGAAAAACACAACCTCTCTTCTCAAGATACATATAATCAAAGTTTGGTCAAAGTAAGGAAGTCAGTACAGTGTTTGTAGCTAAAAATTTGACTGTTTTCAAATTTGGTGAAAGTGGTCTCAAAGAGAAGATCTCGTCAAGATAAACTAAAGAACACTTTGAATCTTGAAAAATGAGCCTCTTTTCTAAAGATAGGGACGGTCAAAGTTTTCTCAAAGCAAGGAAGTCAGTATAGTTTTTGTAGCAAAAAATTTGACTTTTTCTAAATCTAGTGTAAGTGATCTCAAATCAAAGATCTTGTCGAGATGATCCAAAAAATATATTGAATCTTGAAAATTGAAGCCTCTCTTCTCAAGATACAGAGGGTCAAAGTTTAGTCAAAGCAAGGAAGTTAGAATAGTGTTCGTAGCTAAAAATTTGACTATTTCTAAATTTTGTGAAAGTGGTCTCAAATTGAAGATCTCGTCGAGATGAACCAAAAATCACCTTGAATCTTTAAAAATATAGCCTCTCTTCTACAGATACAGATGGTCAAAGTTTGGTCAAAGAAACGAAGTCAGTACAGTGTTCATGGTTAAAAATTTGACCATTTCCAAATTCTATGAAAGTGGTCTCAAATCAAAGAACTCGTCGAGATGAACCAAATCACACCATGAATCTTAAAAAATGGAGCCTCTCTTCTTAAGAAATGGATGGTCAAAGTTTGGTCAAAGAAAGGAAGTTAGTTCAATGTCTGTAGCTAAAAATTTGACCATTTCAAAATCTGATGAAAGTGGTCTAAAATCAAAGATCTCGTTAAGATGCACTAGAAAATACCTTGAATCTTGAAAAATAGAGCCTCTTTTCAAGATACAAATGGTAAAAGTTTGGTCAAAGCAAGGAAGGTAGTAGAGTGTTTGTAGCTAAAAATTTGACCGTTTCCAAATCTTGTGAAAGTGGTCTCAAATCAAAGATCTTGTCAAGATGAACCAAAAAATACCTTGAATATTGAAAAATAGAGTCTTTTTTCTTAAGATACAGACAGTCAAATTTTGATCAAAGCAAGGAAGTCAATACACTATTCGTAGCTAAAATTTGACCATTTCCAAACCTAGTGAAAGTGGTTTCAAATCAAAGATCTCATCGAGATGAACAAAAAAACACTTTGAATTTTGAAAAATGGAGCCACTCTTCTCAAGATACGGACAGTCAAAGTTTCATTAAAGAAAGGAAGTCATTACAATATTTGTAGCTAAAGATTTGACCATTTCCAAATCTAGTGAAAGTGGTTTGCACTCAAAGATCTTGTCGAGATGAACAAAAAAACACCTTGAATCTTGAAAAAGGGAGTCTCTCTTGTCAAGATATGGATGGTCAAAGTTTGGTAAAGGCAAGGAAGTCAATACAGTGTTCGTAGCTAAAAATTTGACCATTTCCAAATCTAGTGCAAGTGGTCTCAAATCAAAGATCTTGTTGAGATGAACCCAAAAACACTTTCAATCTTGAAAAATGGAGCTTCTCTTCTCAAGATATGGATGGTCAAAGTTTGGTCAAAGAAAGGAAGTCAGTATAGTGTTCCTAGCTAAAAATTTGATAGTTTCCAAATCTGGTGATAGTGGTCTCAAATTGAAGATCTCGTTGAGATGAACCAAAAAATACCTTGAATCTTAAAAAATGGAGCTTCTCTTCTCAAGATATGGGTGGTCAAAGTTTGGTCAAAAAAATGATGTTAGTACAGTGTTTGTAGCTAAAAATTTGACCATTTCCAAATATGGTGAAAGTGGTCTTAAATCAAAGATCTCATCCAGATGAACCAAAAAACACCTTGAATCTTGAAAAATGGAGCCTCTCTTCTCAAGATACGAATGGTCAAAGTTTGGTCAAACCAAAGAAGTTAGTACAGTGCTCGAAGGTAAAAATTTGACCTTTTCCAAAACTGGTGAAAGTAGTCTCAAATCGAAGATCTCATCGAGATGAACCAAAAAATACTTTAAATTTTGAAAAATGGAGCCTCTCTTCCCAAGATATAGACGGTCAAAGTTTGGTTAAAGCAAGGAATTCACTATAGTGTTTGTATCTAAAAATTTGACCATTTTCAAATCTAGTAAAAGTGGTCTCAAATCAAAGATCTCATCGAGATGAACCAAAAACACATTGAATCTTGAAAAATAGAGCTTCTCTTCCCTAGATACAGATGGTCAAAGATTGGTCAAAGCAAAGAAGTTAGTACAATGTTCATAGCTAGTAATTTGACTGTTTCTAAATTTGGTGAAAGTGGTCTCAAATTGAAGATCTCATCGAGATGAACCAAAAAGCACCTTGAATCTTGAAAAATAGAGCCTCTCTTGTCAAGATACGAATGGTCAAAGTTTGGTCAAAGCAAGGAAGTCAGTACAGTGTTCGTAGCTAAAAATTTAACTATTTCCAAATATTGTGAAAGTATTTTCAAATCAAAGTTCTTGTTGAGATGAACCAAAAAATAACTTGAATCTTGAAAAATGAAGTCTCTCTTCTCAAGCTACGGATGGTCAAAGTTTGGTCAAAGTAAGGAAGTCAGAATAGTATTCACATCTAAAAATTTGACCATCTCCAAATCTGGTGAAAGTGGTCTCAAATTGAAGATCTCATCGAGATGAACCAAAAATCACCTTGAATCTTAAAAAATAGAGCATCTCTTCTCAAGATACAGACGATCAAAGTTTGGTCAAAGAAAGGAAGTCGGTACAGTGTTCATAGCTAAAAATTTGCCCATTTCCAAAATTTGTGAAAGTGGTCTCAAATCGAAGATCTCGTGGCGATGAACCCAAAAACACTTTGAATCTTGAAAAATGGAGCCTCTCTTCTCAAGATACAAATGGTCAAAGTTTGGTCAAAGCAAGGAAGTCAGTATAATGTTCATAGCTCAAAATTTGATCATTTTCAAATCTAGTGAAAGTAGTCTCAAATCAAAGATCTAATTGAGATGAACCATAAAACACCTTGAATCATGAAAAATAGAGCCTATCTTCTCAAGATATAGATAGTCAAAGTTTGGTCAAAGTAAGGAAGTCAGTACAATGTTCGTAGCTATAAATTTGACCATTTCCAAATCTAGTGAAAGTTGTTTTAAATCAAAGATGTTTTCAATATGAACCAAAAAACACCTTGAATCTTGAAAAATAGAGCCTCTCTTCTCAAGATACAGACGGTCAAAGTTTGGTCAAAGGAAGGAAGTCAGTACAGTGTTCATAACTAAAAATTTGACCATTTTCAAATCTAGTGAAAGTGGTCTCGAATCGAAGATCTCATTGAGATTAACCAAAAAACACATTGAATCTTTAAAAATGAAGCCTCTGTTTTCAAGATATAGATAGTCAAAGTTTGGTCAAAGCTAGGAAGTCAGTACAATGTTTGTAGCTAAAAATTGGACCATTTTCAAATCTGGTGAAAGTGCTCTCAAATTGAAGATCTCATAGAGATGAACCAAAAAACACCTTGAATCTTGAAAATGGAGACTCTTTTCTCAAGATACGGATGGTCAAAGATTGGTCAAAGAAATGAAATTAGTATAGTGTTCAGAGCTAAAGCTTTGACCATTTTGTAATCTTGTGAAAGTGGTCTCAAAAGGAAGATCTCGTCGAGATGAACCAAAAAACATGTTGAATCTTGAAAAATGGAGCCTCTCTTCTGAAGATACAGATGGTCAAAGTTTGGTCAAAGCAAGGAAGTCAGTACATGTTAGGATTAATAAGACAGAAATAATAATTACATGAAAATGTAACCAATATCAGTACAACCATAAACCACACAGAAGAGAACAGAAGACACAAAAATTTAGCGTGGTTTACCCAATCCCTGGGCTACGTCCACCAACAACGAGTCTAATATTTTATCATCCAGTGATTACAACCTAATTACAATCCATAATCCATTACAGATCAATACCGGTGCAAAAAGCTACTAAAACATACATTATGAAAAACCCTAACCCTAAGCCATATTATACAATATTTTGTCACTTTAGGGTTAGAATAAGTTACAACATGTTGGCCCAGAATTAGCCAAAAATATGTCTACCCCCCAAAAAAATTTCAAACCCCGGTGAGGGGAGGAAGAAAAGTGTACAATACTTTCTTGATCAGTCACCACAAGCTAACAATCTCCCACTTAGTGACTGATCAGGATCCACACTAAGAAACCTCCCACTTGGAGACTGATCTTGTAGCAAAACTACTACCATATGAGGCTCCCACTGGATCGAACCACCCTGGACTCAGTTGTTCCTTTATTTTGTCCAGTCTAGAAAACCAACTGAAGCTGACCATGAGCTCAACTTATCCCTTGTTACTACCTTTGTAAAAATATCTGTTGGATTGTCATCGGTATGTATCTTTTCTAGCTTTAATTTCCCATCATCCAAAACTGACCGAATGAAATGATACCACATCTGTATGTGTTTTGTCTTTGAGTGCAAAGTAGAATTCTTTGCAAGATGAATGTCACTTTGGCTATCTGTATGCAGAAAATTATCCATATGTGGATGTCTCAATTCTTCCATGAAGAATTGAAGCCATATCATCTCCTTGACTACCTCTATAGAAGCAACATACTCTGCCTTTGTAGTGGATAAAACAACCACCTTTTGTAGTCAAGAAATCCAACTTAGTGCTATCTCACCAACAGTAAATACATAGCATGTAGTACTCCACCTGCTATCTATATCTCCTACCAAATCTGAGTCAACATAGCCTTGTACAGTAGTAGTAGATCCCCTAAAATCTAAACACTTACTGGATGTACCTCTCAAATATCTGAGAATCCCTTTGACTACATTCCAATGCTCAATACTAGGGTGACTCATATATTAGCTAACAACTCCCACTATGTGTGCAATATCTAGCCTAGTACATACCATAGCATACATTAAGCTCCCTATAGCTGAAGCATAAGGTACCTTATACATTTTAGCCTCCTTTTCTAATATCTTAGGACACATCTCCTTCATCAATTTCAAATTACTAGGCAAAGGTGTGTTGATAGCTTTGACATTCTCCATAGAGAAACATTGCAACACCTTCTCAATATAATCAGCCTGAGATAAAATCAACTTCCTATTTTTCCTATCTCTACAAATTTTCATACCAATGATTTGTTTTGCTGCCCCCAAATCATTCATAGAAAATGAATGTGATAACTGTTATTTTAACCCCGTAAAGTGATCCATGTTAGACCCAACTACAAGCATATCATCAACATATAAACATAAAATAATGTAGCTATCATCATCCAACCTCTTAAAGTAAACACAATGGTCAGAATGACACCGAGTGTAGCCATGCTCATTCATAAAAGTGTCAAATTTAATTTACCATTGCCGAGGTGCTTGCTTCAAGCCATATAAACTTTTCTGCAATTTGCACACCAATTTATCCTTACCCTTGACCTCAAATCTTTGTGGTTGTACCATATATATTTCTTCATCCAAATCACCATGAAGAAAAGTTATTTTAACATCAAACTTCTCTAAATACAAATCTTCAGCAGCCACAATACTTAAAACAGTACGAATAGAAGTCATTTTAACAACTGGAGAAAATATCTCATCAAAATAAATGCCCTTTTTCTATGCAAATCCTTTTACAACTAACCTAGATTTAAACCTTTTCTTACCTCCATCCTCTTCATTCATCCTGTAAACCCATTTGTTTTGTAAAGCCCGTTTACCTGCAGGTAACTTACATAAATCCCAAGTTTGATTTTTCAGCAAGGAGTCCATTTCCTCTGTCATTGCAGACTCCCACTTAAGCTTTGTATCCACTTGCATAGCTTCATTACAAGATTCAAGTTCACCAGCATCCATTAATAAAATAGAATACAAAAAGGGAGAAAATCTTTCTGGAGGTCTACTTAGCCTTGTTGACCATCTAACATTCATTGGGGTGTGTGGTATTTGTTGTTGTCGTTGTTGCAGAGCATAAGAGTCTACTGGAACATCATCTTTTGGAGTATCATCTAGTACTACATAATCATTTTCTTTCTTCTCATGATGCTGCAATAGATATTTGTACAATACTTTTTCATTGAATATGACATCCCTACTTCTTACAATTTTATGATTTTCAAAATCCCAAAGCTTATAACCAAATTCATCAATGCCATATCCAACAAATACATATTTCTTTGACTTAGCTTCCAACTTGGTTCTATTTTTAGAATCTATATGTGTAAAAGCTTCACAACCGAAGGTTTTGAGAAAAGAATAACTCACCTTCTTACCACTCCATGCTTCCTCTAGAATACCACAGTCTAAAGGAGTAGAGGGGCCTCTATTAATTAAATAAATAATAGTGTTTACAACCTCTTCCCATATGTTTAAGGGTAGCGTAGCATGCAACCTCATACTCCTTGCATGCTCCATTATTATTCTATTCATGCGTTCAACCACTCCATTTTCTTTTAGAGTCCTTGGTATAGTTTTCTACCTATGAATACCATTTGAGGAACAATAATCTTCGAATTATATGCTGCAATACTCACCACCATTATCAGATTTGAGACATTTTAGCTTTTTACCAATCTCATTCTCAACCAAGCATTTCCATTTCTTAAAAATTTGAAATACATCATATTTCTGTCTAAGGAAATAAATCCATACTTTTCTTGTTGCATCATCTATAAATGTAACATAATATAGAAAGCCACCAAGGGAAGATACCTGAGTTGGTCCCCATACATCTATATGCACAAGCTCTAATCTCTCATTTTTTTTTTCCCTTCCACTCTTTACAAAACTAACTCTCTTTTGTTTACCATAAACACAAATTTCACAGAAATCCATATTGACACATTTCAGACCAGGTAAAGCTTTCTTTGAATGAAGTAATATCATACCTTTTTCACTCATGTGCCCAAGTTTGTTGTGTTAGAATCTACAACAACGGTTCAATGTTCTTCCTACTCAACTACAACCACTGTTCCTGAACATTCATTATCTTCTAAAATAATTAAAGTAGAACGAACAATATGACCTATACAAAGATATAAGGTGCCTACTTTCATACCTTTTTCTTCTACTAAGGAACCTTTTGAAACCTTCTAATTTCTATCATTAAAAGTAACTATGCAACCCTCATCACCCAGTTGCCCTGCTGAAATTAAATTTCTACTTAGTCTTGGAACATGTCTTACCTCTTGTAGTAGCCAATGATTCTCATTCTACAACTTAATCTTAATTTTTCCCTTCCAACTATTTGATAGGGTTCATTATCTCCCAAATAAACTAATCTAAAATCTCCTTAGACATAATCAAGAAAATAACCTCTATGGGGTGTAGCATGAAATGAAGCCCCATAATCTAAAACCCATGAATCATCAATACTTTCTAAAGAAAGAAGCAAGGCAACCTCTTTAAGTTTATTACTTACCACATTTTCCTCCTTGTTACCTTCTTGTTTGTCTCCTTTATTCTTTCAAGACCAGAAATCTTTCTTCTTATGATCTGGTTTTTCACAGTACTAAAAATTATTTGGCCCTTTGGATTTAGACCTCTTTCCCTTTGATTTTCCTCTTGATTTCTCATGATTTCTAGAATTGTTTCCTCTCTCATTGGTTCTACCTCTGCTTTGTGCATTTAAGAAACTACCTGATGTGGATCCACCTAAGCTTTTTCTATGAATTTCCTCACTGAGAATAACAACAATAACATCATCAAATTTTAAGGTATTAAAACTAGAAACAAAGTTACTAACAGCCATTACCAATCCATTCTTGCTTTCAGGCAAAGAACACAAAATCAAGAGAGCCCTGACTTCTTCATCAAAAATAACATTGACAGAAGTTAATTGACTGGTAACTATATTAAACTCATTTAAATGATCAGCAACTGACCCACCTTCCACTATTTTCATATTAAACAAACACTTTATGAGAAATACCTTATTTGAAGCGGAGGGCTTTTCATACAACTTCGCTAGGGTTTTCATCAAATCTCTATTCATCATTGCTTGTATAATATTGAATTCTACCGATTGTGCCAAGCATAATTGAATACTACCAAGGGCCTTTCTATCAAGAATAGCCCACTTCTCATTAGAAGTGCTTGCCGATTTCTTGGATTTTCCTTCCAATGGCTGCCATAGACCTTTCTGATAGAGATATTCCTCCATTTGCATTTTCCATAATTGAAAGTTTTTCCCATTAAACTTGTCAACCTTCAGCCTACCCTCATCTACCATTTCTCCCACTCAATCATGAGATCTTCCTACAGAGGATAACAAAAAAAAAACTTCGCTCTGATACCACTTGTTAGGATTAACAAGATAGAAATAACAATTACATGCAAATATAACCATTATCACTACAACTATAAACCACATAGAAGAGAACAAAAGACATAAAGATTTAACATGGTTCATCCAATCCATGGGCTACATCCACCAACAGTGAGTCCAATATTTTATTATCCAATGATTACAACCTGATTACAATCCGTAATCCCTTACAACTCAATACTGCAGCAAGAAGCTACTAAAATATACATTATGAAAAACCCTAACCCTAAGCCATATTATACAATATTTTACCACTTTAGAGTTAGAATGAATTACAACATGTTAGCCTAGAATTAGTCAAAAATATGTCAGCCCCAAAAAAATTTGTTGAACCCTAGGGAGGGCAGGAGGAAAAGTGTACGGTACTTTCCTAATCAATCACAACAAGCTAACAGTATAGTGTTTGTAGCAAAAAATTTAACCGTTCCCAAATTTGGTGAAAGTAGTTAAATTAAAGATCTCATTGAGACAAACCAAAACACCTTGAATCTTGAAAAATAGAGCCTCTCTTCTCAAAATATAGATGGTCAAATTTTTTGTCAAAGCAAGGAAGTCAATGCAGTGTTCATAGCTAAAAAATTGACCATTTCCAAATCTGTGAAAGTGGTCTCAAATCGAAGATCTCGTCAAGATGAACCAAAAAAAACCTTGAATATTGAAAAACAAAGCCTCTCTTCTCAAGATACAAATAGCCAAAGTCTAGCCAAAGCAAGGAAGTCAGTTCAATGTTCGTAGCTAAAAAATTGACTATTACCAAATCTGGTGAAAGTGGTCTCAAATGAAAGATCTCGTCAAGATGAACAAAAAAACACCTTGAATCTTGAAAAATAGAGCCTCTCTTCTCAAGATATGAACAGTCAAAGTTTGGTCAAAGAAAGGAAGTCAGTTAAGTGTTCATAGCTAAAAAATTGACCATTTCCAAATTTGGTGAAAGTGGTCTCAAATCGAAGATCTCATCGAGATGAACCAAAAAACACCTTGACTCTTGAAAAATGGAGCCTCTCTTCTCAAGATACAGATAGTCAAAGTTTGGTCAAAGCAAGGAAGTCAGTACAGTGTTTGTAGCTAAAAATATGACCCTTTCAAAATTTGGTGAAAGTGGTCTCAAATCAAAGATCTCGTCAAGTTGAACCAAAAAACACCTTGAATCTATAAAATTGGAGCCTCCCTTCTCAAGATACGGACAATCAAAGTTTGGTCAAAGTAAGGAAGTCAATACAATGTTCGCAGCTAAAAATTTTACCATTTCCAAATCTGGTGAAACTAGTCTCAAATCAAAGATCTCATCGAGATGAACCAAAAAACACCTTGAATCTGGAAAAATGGAGTCTCTCTTCTCAAGATACAGATGGTCAAAGTTTGGTCAAAGAAAGGAAGTCAGTATAATGTTTGTAGCTAAAATTTTGACCATTTCCAAATCTGGTGAAAGTGGTCTCAAATCGAAGATCTCATCGAGAAGAACCAATAAACACCTTGAATCTTGAAAAAATGAGCCTCTCTTCTCAAGATACAGATAGTCAAAGTTTGGTCAAAACAAGGAAGTCAGTAAAGTATTCATAGCTAAAAAATTGACCATTTCCAAATCTGATGAAAGTGGTCTCAAATCAAAGGTCTCGTCGAGATGAACCCAAAAACACCTTAAATCTTAAAAATGGATCCTCTTTTCTCAAGATACTGATGGTAAAAGTTTGGTCAAAGCAAGGAAGCTAGTATAGTATTCCTAGCTAAAAATTTGACCATTTCCAAATCTCATGAAAGTGGTCTCAAATTAAAGATCTCGTCGATATGAACCAAAAAAACCTTGAATCATAAAAAATAGAGCCTCTCTTCTCAAGATAAGGACAACAAATGTTTGGTCAAGCCAATGAAGTGAGTAAAGTGTTCGTAGCTAAAATTTTGATTATTTCCAAATCTGGTGAAAGTGGTCTTAAATAAAATATCTCATCGAGATGAACCAAAAAACACTTTGAATATTGAAAAATGGAGCCTGTCTTCTCAAGATACAGATGACCAAAGTTTTGTCAAAGCAAGGAAATCATTTGGTTCTATTAACTTTCCTGTTGAACTTTGTGGTAAAGTTGTGGACACTACCTTTGTTGTTGTCCCTACTTCTGATTAGTTTCAAGTTAAGTTTGGTTTGCCTTGGTTGAACGCCATGCATGTTGTTTCCTCTCCTATACATGTAAGTGTCTTAAATTCATTGATGATGAAGAAGTGAAGATGATTAATCATAGTTTATATCAACCTTCTAGGCCCAGGGATTGTGCTACACTTGACTTCTTTTTGCATTCATTATGTAATTCATGTCCTTCTCAACTTGATAACCTTTTCACTCATATCAAGCCTATAAACATCACAAGATTCTTGAGCTATTCATGCCTTTGATGGATCTTAACCTTGGTTTTTTTCCTATGCCTTCCATACCTCCTTTATCCATGGCTTCTACTTCTATTAATAAAGCTTCTAGTGTTATTTTTTAGCCTACTAAGAATCCTATTGATCCTTCTATAGAGCCTTTGAAGGAACTAGTGGTTGTCTCTCCTAGTTCTCAACATATTTCAAACAAGAAAAAATGTAAGTGATCTGCTAATGAATGTCATAAGAAGTGTTGAGCTCAAACTAAAGCTCATGCCTCTGTTATTCAAAGTTCTTTACCTTCATTTGACCAGCCTATGCCTGATATGTTAGAAGAATTTAATAATTATGTTAAGATGAATGATTATGATGATTCTATTCATATCTTAGATTATATTTTGATTAATCTGGATGAAGAAGATACTCTTGATGATACTAATGATGCTAATGATGAATATGAGACTATTGACATTGGTATTGATTTACCTAATATGCTTTCAACACAATTGATAATTATACCTAGAATCAAACATCAAGATTCTCAAGAGGATCCTTACTTGGAACTAGCTATTATTCCTACTACATTAGATATAGTCCCTCTTATGAGTTTCCCACCTTCCCAAAATGATATAGAATGATATGGGGAGAGTAGGTGATGCGCTTGATTGGCTTGTCCTTCATGGTAGCTTTTTGTGTATTTTCCTGTTGTATTGTGCTTCTCCCATAATGTGTTTGCTAAATATTTGTTAGATTCTTTTATACAATCCTTGTTATTCTATTGGTGCAAGGTGATGAAGGAATCAAACCTATTGTACTATTCCTCTATATGTATCTTTACTCTTCTATATGTTATTTTTATGTTATGTTGTACCTGTGCTATTTTTCGTAAATTTTTTCCTTGTGTAGTCCGCTTGGATTTGCGACTTGGTAGCACTGAATCTTTTTGGTCTCCATGTTGTGGTCCTAAAAGGCTCTTCTTCGTAACTCGTATGTTTTCTTTCCTCCATTGTGATTATAGTTCTACTTTCTTTGGGGAATGATGTCAATTAATTTTTAATAATATCATATATAAATATTATCTTATGATCATACTAACTGCACAACAAGTAGATCCCTTTTGTGTTCTCTGTATGTTTATGTGTTATTTCCCTTGATTTATCTTCGATTGGGGATGTCTTGTAGTGGAAACATAATTAGTGGAGTTGTTTATGTTTCCATTCAAGCCATTGCTCTTATTAAAGTGTTAGCAATGACTTTAACATGGGGGCATATGCTCTTCTCACTTTTTGCACACATGCACTTTCAATATATATTATTTTTCAAGGCTCTTTCTCCCTTTATGGATTACCGACTAATCCATAAAGCATGGATTTTTATCTTATAGGATCTCCTGATCCCTCTAGTTTCAATTTTCAAGGTTTTGATCCCTTAAGGTCGAAGGTGTCCATAAGACTGGATCTATTTTGTTTTGGCTTTTCTCTTTTGGAATAGAATATTCCTAGGGGTGAATCCTTGATGGGTTGACTAGTGAGTAGCCACATTCACTAGGTGGTTCAACCTCATATTTCCAGTTGCACTGTCTCCTTGTGTGGTTCACAATGGGACATAATTTCTCATTGGGCAAGGTAATAACATGTTCTTCTCTCTTTTTCTAGAGATGTATCTCTTATTGTAATCTTGGAGTTGATGAAGACTTGAGTCCCTGGGGGCTTGAGGATTCCTTTGTCCCTTTGATTTCAATAATATTGTCTTTTTCTTTATGATTTCCTTTACCAAGAGTTTTCATTTAGTCCATACTATTGCTAAAGTGGGGGCTAAATGTAGTGTCGGAAAATATAAGCACTTCCATTTAGGACTAGTTTAGCCCTTTGAGTAAGTGGTTTGGGGTCATGTCAAATGCCTTGAATGGGTCTTTGACTTGGATCTGGCTTTTTCCCTGTTCTGCCCCATTTTCCACTACTTTCCTGCATAACTATGGCATCCTAAATTTTAAATCTAAGATTCTTGACCTCAGGGTCAAGGTCAACCTTTTAGGTCAAGGTCAATCTTGACCTTGACCCAAGTTCCAAATTTCAAAATCCCAAAGTTTTTGAATGTCGGGTTTCAGAAAGATTTATTTCCTATTTCTAGGTTGGCTATTTCAGGCTGTGAAATGGTAAAGTCTTAAATTATATTTAATTTAGGTCCATTTCGAGGGGTTAAGGCTTAAATGGGAATTTAATTCTCCTAGGTAGGTCTCTCTAGAAGTTTGTGCCCTAGACTAGTATAAAAGGAAGCTTTCTCCTCTCATTTCAATCCATCACAATACAATATCTTTCTTTTGCACTTAAGCATCCATCAAATCAAGAAGCAAGAAAGAAGGAGAAGGAAATAATTCAAGTATTCATTCATCTTCAAGCATTCAATCATTCAAGATCCAATTCATTAAGGAGATCCATTGGTAGCCATTGAAGGATTCAATCTCTATGGAGCCCTCTTGTTGAAGAATTATCCATTCACATCCATTCAAGATTCTTCCTATTCCAAGATCCATTCAAGATTGGTGTTTAAGATCTAAAGACAATTAATTTGAGATATCCTACATCAAATTCTACGTTCAATTGGAGCATCCATACTTGTGGATTCAAGTTTTCAAATCCTCCATAAGGGTTTCAACATAGGCAAGGTGAATTGTTTCATTTAATTTATTTATTACTGAAATTTCAATTCAATTTCAAGGTTAATTCCTAAATTGGGGTTTGAACAAGGCAAACCCCTCCTCCCAACAAACAAAACCATTTTTCTTGCAGGAATAGGTATGTGATAGTAAATTACAGTGCAGATTTGGACACCCTTTTCAACAAACTTTTGGGAACCATAAATACAATTTCTATGGGAGTAGTGCAAGTCAAGGTCAACATAAAGGGGTCAAGGTCAACCTTTCTACCTAGGTCAAGGTTGACCTTTTTTAGAAAAGAAAAAAGTTTATGGGTTTTCTCTATCTCTGTGTTTCGAGGCCAGATCAAGTTGCAAAATTTCTCGAAACTAAGTACAAACCCCAGAAAATAACATTTTCTAGATCTGTCATACTTTGAGGTTAGTATTTGTCTTTAATTGAATTAATATTTTCAATGCTTCCTTCTATAACGAAACATAAAGTTTTCTCCTTTCTTCATATTCTCCATTGATTGATTCATTTATGCATTGACCATCTTCTTGTGGTTAATCAATTTGGATTTTTCCTTTGGGAATTTGGGGTTAAAAAGATCTTACCTTCCCCAATCCTATCATAAATTACACCTTGATCCCCCTCTTTATATATTACAGAACCAAAAAACACCTCGAATCTTAAAAAATGGAGCCTCTCTTCTCAAGATACGGATGGTCAAAGTTTGTTCAAACTAAAGAAGTCAATAAAATGTTCATAGCTAAAAATTTAACCGTTTTCAAATCTAGTGAAAGTGGTCTCAAATCAAAGGTATCGTCAAGATGATCCAAAAAACAACTTGAATATTGAAATATAGAGCCTCTCTTCTCAAGATATAGACAGTCAAAGTTTGGTCAAAGTAAGGAAGTCAGTATAGTGTTTGTTGCTAAAAAATTTATCGTTCCCAAATATGGTGAAAGTGGTCTCAAATCCAAGATCTCGTTGAGATGAAATAAAAAACACCTTGAATCTTGAAAAATGGAGACTCTCTTCTCAAGATACAGATAGCCAAAATTTGGTCAAAGTAAGGAAGTCAGTACAGTATTCATAGCTAAAATTTTAACCATTTTCAAATCTTGTGAAAGTGGTCTCAAATCAAAGATCTCATCAAGATGAACCAAAAAAAACCTCGAATCTTAAAAAATGGAGCCACGCTTCTCAAGATAAGGATGACCAATGTTTGGTCAAAGCAAGGAAGTCAGTACAGTGTTCGTAGCTAAAAATTTGACTGTTTCCAAATTTGGTGAAAGTGGTCTTAAATTAAAGATCCAGTCAAGATAAACCAAAAAACACCTTGAATCTTGAAAAATGGAGCCTCTCTTCTCAAGATACGGATGACCAAAGCTTGGTAAAAGAAAAGAAGTCAGCATAGTGTTCGTAGCTAAAAATTTGACTATTTCCAAATCTGGTGAAAGTGGTCTCAAATCAAAGATCTTGTCGAGATGAACCAAAAAATACCTTGAATCTTGAAAAATGTAGCCTCTCTTCTCAAGATATGGAAGGTCAAAGTTTGGTCAAAGCAAGGATGTCAATACAGTGTTTGTAACTAAAAACTTGACCATTTTTGAATCTGGTGAAAGTGGTCTCAAATTGAAGATCTCATCGAGATGAACCAAAAAACACCTTCAATCATGAAAAATAGAGCCTCTCTTCTCAAGATATAGATGGTCAAACTTTGGTCAAAGAAAGGAAGTATATATAGTGTTCATAGCTATAAATTTGATGGTTTCCAAATCTAGTGAAAGTGGTCTCAAATTGAAGATCTCATCAAGATGAACCCAAAAACACCTTAAATCTTGAAAAATAAAGCCTCTCTTCTCAAGATACAGACGGTCAAAGTTTGGTTAAAGAAATGAAGTGAGTACAATGTTCGTAGCTAAAATTTTGACCATTTCTAAATTTGGTGAACGTGGAATCAAATTAAAGATCTCATTGAGAAGAACCAAAAAAACCATTGAATTTTGAAAAATGGAGCCCCTCTTCTCAAGATACGGATGGTCAAAGTTCGGTCGAAGTAAGGAAATCAGTACAGTGTTCGTATGTAAAAATTTGACCATTTTCAAATTTGGTGAAAGTGGTCACAAATTGAAGATCTCGACGAGAAGAACCAAAAAACACCTTGAATCTTGAAAAATGCAGCCTCTCTTCTCAAGACACAAATGGTCAAAGTTTGGTCAAAGCAAGGAAGTTAGTACAGTGTTCGTAGCTAAAAATTTGACTATTTCCAAATCTAGTGAGAGTGGTCTCAAATCGAATATCCCATCAAGATGAACCAAAAGGTACCTTGAATCTTGAAAAATGGAGCATCTCTTCTCAAGATAAGAATGGTCAAAGTTTGTTTAAAGGAAGGAAGTTAGTACAATGTTTGTAGCTAAAAATTTGACCATTTCCAAATCTAGTGAAAGTGGTCTCAAATCAAAGATCTTGTCGAGATGAACCTAAAAGAACCTTGAATCTTGAAAAATGGAGACTCTCTTCTCAAGATACAGACGATCAAAGTTTGGTCCAAGCAATGAAGTCAGTTTAGTGTTTGTAGCTGAAAAATTAACCATTTCAAAATCTGGTGAAAGTGGTCTCAAATCGAAGATCTCGTCAAGATGAACCAGAAAACACCTTGAATCTTGAAAAATGGAGCCTCCCTTCATAAGATACGGATAGTCAAAGTTTGGTCAAAGCAAGGAAGTCAGTAGAGTGGTTGTAGCTAAAAATTTGACCATTTTCAAATCTGGTGACAGTGGTCTCAAATAAAAGATATCGTCGATATGAATAAAAAAACACCTTGTATGTTTAAAAATGGAGCCGCTCTTCTCAAGATACAAAGGGTCAAAGGTTGGTCAAAGCAAGGAAGTCAATATAGTATTCGCAGCTAAAAATTTGACCTTTTCAAAATCTGGTGAAAGTGGTCTCAAATTGAAGATCTCGTCGAGATGAAACAAAAAAACACCTTGAATGTTGAAAAATGGAGCCTCTCTTCTCAACAAACAGATGGTCAAAATTTGGTCAAAGCAAGGAAGTCAATACAGTGTTCGTAGCTCAAAATTTAAACATTTCTAAATATGGTGAAAGTGTTCTAAAATCGAAGATATCGTCGAGATGAACCAAAAAACACCTTGAATCTTGAAAAATGGACCCTCTCTTGTGAAGATACAGACGGTCATAGTTTGGTCAAAGAAAGTAAGTCAGTACAGTGTTCGCAGCTAAAAAATTAACTGTTTCCAATTTTGGTGATAGTGTTCTCAAATCGAAGATCTCGTCGAGATGAAGCAAAAAACACCTTGAATCTTTAAAAATGGAGTCACTTCTCAAGATACAGATAGTCAAAGTTTGGCTAAAGCAAGGAAATCTATATAGTGTTCGTAGTTAGAAATTTGACCATTTCCAAATCTTCTCAAAGTGGTCTCAAATCAAAGATCTCATCGAGATGAACCAAAAAACACCTGGAATCTTAAAAAATAGAGCATCTCTTCTGAAGATACAGACAGACAAATTTTGGTCAAAGCAAGGAAGTCAGTATAGTGTTCGTAGCTAAAAATTTGATCATTTCCAAATCTGGCAAAAGTGTTCTTAAATTGAAGATCTGGTTGAGATGAACTAAAAAATACCTTAAATCTCAAAAAATCGAGCCTCTCTTCTCAGGATAAGGATGGGCAAAGTTTTGTCAAGGCAAGGAAGTTAATACAGTGTTCGTAGCTAAAAATTTGACTGTTTAAAAACCTAGTGAAAGTGGTCTGAAATCAAAGATCTCATTGAGATGAACCAAAAAACACCTTGAATCTTGAAAACTAGAGCCTATTTTCTCAAAATACAGATGGTCAAAGGCAAGGAAGTCAGTACAGTGTTCGTAGCTAAAAATTTGACCATTTCTAAATATGGTGACTATGGTCTCAAATCGAAGATCTCATCAAAATGAACCAAAAAACACCTTGAATCTTGTAAAATGGAGCATCTCTTCTCAAGATACAGATGATCAAATTTTAGTCAAACCAATGAAGTCAGTACAGTGTTCGTAGCTCAAAAATTGACCATTTCAAAATCTGGTGGAAGTGGTCTCAAATTGGAGATGTCGTCGACATGACCAAAAACACACCTTGAATATTTTTAAATGGAGCCTCTCTTCTCAAAATAAAGATAGTCAAAGTTTGATCAAAGCAAGGAAGTGTGTAGAGTGGTTGTAGCAAATAATTTGACCATTTCCAAATCTGGTGAAAGTGGTCTCAAATCAAAGATCTCATCGATATGAACCAGAAAACACCTTAAATCTTAAAAAATGGAGCCTCTCTTCTCAAGATACAGATGGTCAAAGTTTGGTCAAAGTGAGGAAGTTAGTATAGTTTTTGTAGCTAAAAATTTAACCTTTCTCAAATCTGGTGAAAGTGGTCTCAAATCAAAGATCTCATCGAGATGAACCAAAAAACACCTTGAATCTTGAAAAATGGACCCTCTCTTCTCAAGATACGGATGGTCAAAGTTTTGTCAAAGAAAAGAAGTTAGTAAAGTGTTTGTAGCTAAAAAATTAAACATTTCCAAATATGGTGAAAGTGTTTTGAATTCGAAGACCTTGTCGAAATGAACCAAAAAACACCTTGAATCTTGAAAAATGGAGTCTGTCTTCTCAAGATACAGATAGTCAAAGTTTGGTCCAAGAAAGGAAGTTAATACAATGTTAGTAGCTAAAAAGTTGACCATTTCCAAATTTGGTGAAAGTGGTCTCAAACCAAAGATCTCGTCGAGATAAACAAGAAAATACCTTGAATCTTGAAAAACAAAGCCTCTCCTCTCAAGATACAGACATTTAAAGTTTAGTTAAAGCAAGGAAATCAATATAGTGTTTGTAGCTAAAAATTTGACCATTTCCAAATCTTGTGAAAGTGGTCTCAAATCGAAGATTTCATCAAGATGAACCAAAAAACACTTTAAATCTTAAAAAATAGATCATCTCTTCTGAAAATACAGATAATCAAAGGTTGGTCAAAGCAAGGAAGTTAGTACAGTGTTCGTAACTAAAAATTTGGTTATTTCCAAATCTGGTGAAAGTGGTCTCAAATCAAAGATCTCGTCGAGATGAACCAAAAAACACCTTGAATCTTGAAAAATAGAGCCTCTCTTCTCAAGATATAGATGGTCAAAGCAAGGAAGTCATTACAATGTTCGTAGCTAAAAATTTAACCATTTCCAAATATGGTGAATGTGGTTTCAAATCGAAGATCTCGTTAAGAAGAATGTAAAAAAAACTTTCAATCTTGAAAAATGGAGCCTCTCTTAGGATACAGATGGTCAAAGTTTTGTCAAAGGGAGGAAGTCAGTATTGTGTTTGTAGCTAAAAATTTAACCGTTTCTAAATCTAGTGAAAGTGGTCTCAAATCGAAGATGTCATCGAGATGAGATAAAAAATACCTTGAATCTTGAAAAATGAAGCCTCTCTTCTCAAGATACGGACGGTCAAAGTTTGGTTAAAGAAAGGAATTTAGTACCATGTTCATAGCTAAAAATTTCATTGTTTCCAAATCTAATGAAAGTGGTCTGAAATTTAAGATCTCTTTGAGATGAATCAAAAAACACCTTGAATATTAAAAAAATGTAGCCTCACTTCTCAAGATACATATGGTCAAAGTTTGGTCAAAGCAAGGAAGTAAGTATAGTGTTTCTAGCTAAACATTTGACTATTTCCAAATCTGGTGAAAGTGGTCTCAAATCAAAGATCTCATCGAGATGAACCAAGAAACACCTTGAATATTGAAAAATGGAGCTTCTCTTCTCAAGAAATGGATGGTCAACGTTTGGTCAAAGAAACAAAGTGAGTAAAGTATACATAGCTAAAAATTTGACCATTTTAAAATTTGGTGAAAGTGGTCTCAAATCAAAGATTTCATCTATATGAACCAAAAAGCACCTTGAATCTTGAAAAATAAAAACTCTTCTCAAGATATGGACAGTCAAAGTTTGGTCAAAGCAAGGAAGTCAGTATAGTGTTCGTAGCTAAAAATTTGACTATTTCCAAATATGGTGAAAGTGGTCACAAATCGAAGATCTTGTTTAGATTAACCAAAAAACACCTTCAATCTTGAAAAACGGAGCCTCTCTTCTCAAGATACGGACGGTCAAAGTTTGGTCAAAGCAAGGAAGTCAATATAGTGTTTAGAGCTAAAAATTTGACCATTTCCAAATCTGGTGATAGTGATCTCAAATCAAAGATCTTGTCGAGATGAACCAAAAAACACCATGAATCTTGAAAAATGAAGCCTCTTTTCTTAGCATACGGATGGTCAAAGTTTTGTCAAAGAAAGGAACTTAGCACAATATTCGTAGCTAAACGTTTGACCATTTCCAAATCTAGTGAAAGTGGTCTCAAATCAAAGATCTCATCGAGATGAACTAAAAAACACCTTGAATCTTGAAAATTAGAGCCTCTCTTCTCAAGATACAGATGGTCAAAGTTTGGTCAAAGAAAGGAAGTTAGTACAGTGTTCATAGATAAAAATTTGACTATTTTCAAATCTGGTGAAAGTGGTCTCAAATCTAAGATATTGTCGAGATGAACCAAAAAACACCTAAAATGTTGAAAACTGAAGCCTCTCTTCTCAAGATACAGAAGATCAAAGTTTGGTCAAAGCAAGAAAGTCAGTACAATGTTCATAGCTAAAAACTTGATCATTTCCAAATCTAATGAAAGTGGTCTCAAATCAAAAATCTCATCGAGATTAACCAAAAAACTATTTGAATTTTGAAAAATGGAGCCTCTCTTCTAAAGATATGGACAGTCAAAGTTTGGTCAAAGTAAGGAAGTTAGTACAGTGTTCGTAGCTAAAAATTTGACCGTTTCCAAATCTAGTGAAAGTGGTCTCAAATTGAAGATCTTGTAGATATGAACCAAAAAACACCTTGAATCTTTAAGAATAGAGCCTCTATTCTCCATATACAGATGGTCAAAGTTTGGTAAAAGCATAGAAGTTAGTATAGTGTTCATAGCTAAAAATTTGACCATTTCCAAATCAGGTGAAAGTGGTCTAAAATCCAAGATGTCATCGAGATGAACCAAAAAGCACCTTGAATCTTGAAAAATGGAGCCACTCTTCTCAAGATATAGTTTGTCAAAATTTGGGCAAAGCAGGGAAGTCAATATAGTGTTCGTAGCTAAAAATTTAAATATTTCCAAATATAGTGAAAGCCTTCTCAAATCAAAGATCTCGTTGAGATGAACCAAAAAACACCTTGAATCTTGAAAAATGGAGCCTCTTCTCAAGATACGGACAATCAAAGTTTGGTCAAAGAAAGGAAGTCAATACAGTGTTCATAGCTAAAAAATTGATGGTTCCCTAATCTAGTGAAAGTGGTCTCAAATCGAATATCTCATCGAGATGAACCAAAAAACACCTTCAATCTTGAAAAATGGAGCCTGTCTTCTCAAGGTACGGGCATTCAAACTTTGGTCAAAGAAAGGAAGTCACTATAGTGTTCGTAGCTAAAAATTTTACCGTTTCAAAATCTTGTGAAAGTGGTCCCAAATCGAAGATCTCATCAGGATGAAACAAAAAACCCCTTGAATCTTAAAAAATGGAGCCTCTCTTCTCAAGATACAGATAGACAAAGTTTGGTCAAAGCAAGGAAGTTAGTACCGTGTTTGTAGCTAAAAATTTAACCATTTTTAAATCTGGTGAAAGTTGTCTCAAATTGAAGATCTCATCGAGATGAACCAAAAAATACCTTGAATCTAAAAAAAGGGAGCCTCTCTTCTCAAGATACAGATGGTCAAAGTTTGGTCAGAGTAAGGAAGTGAGTACAATGTTCATAGCTAAAAATTTGATCGTTTCAAAATCTGATGAACGTGGTCTCAAATCAAAGATCTCGTCGAGAAGAATGGAAAAACACCTTGAATCTTGAAAAATGGAGCATCTCTTCTCAAGATACTAATGGTCAAAGGTCAATGGGGGGAAGTCAGTACAGTGTTTGTAGCGAAAAATTTGACCATTTCCAAATTTGGTGAAAGGGGTATCAAATCGAAGATCTCGTCGAGATGAACAAATAATCACCTTGAATCTTAAAAAATGGAGCCTCCCTTCTCAAGATACGGATGGTCAAAGTTTGGTCAAAGTAAGGAAGTTGGTATAGTGTTCGTAGCTAAAAATTTGATCATTTCCAAATCTAGTGAAACTGGTCTCAAATCAAAGATCTCATCGAGATGAACCAAAAAACACCTTGAATCTTGAAAAATGGATCCTCTCTTCTCAAGATATGGACAATCAAAGTTTGGTCAAAGCATGGAAGTCAGTAAAGTGTTCATAGCTAAAAATTTGACTATTTCCAAATCTAGTGAAAAATCAAAGATCTCGTCGATATGAACCAAAAAACACCTTGAATCTTGAAAAGGTAGCCTCGCTTCTCAAGATACAGATGGTCAAAGAAAGGAAGTCAGTACATTGTTCATAGCTAAAAAGTTGACCTTTTCCAAATCTTGTGAAAGTAGTCTCAAATCGAAGATATCGTTGAGATGAACCAAAATACACCTTGAATCTTGATGTATCATCTAACAATAAAATTAATTCCATTCATGACTTGTTTAGCCCTCTGATTAATTGGTTTGGGGTCATGTCAAATGCCCTGAATGGGTCTTTGACTTGGATTTGACTTTTTCCCCTATCTAGCCCTATTTTCCACTTCTTTTCTGCCTATTTCTGGCATCCTACTCAGATAATTTGAGGTTCTGGACCTCGGGGTTAAGGTCTACCTTCTGGGTCAGGGTTGACCTTGACCCTGACCTAGGTCAAGGTTGATCTCGACCCTGACCCAGGGTCCAAATTTCAAATTCTGAAGGTTTCCGGATGTCACGTTTCAGAAAGAATTATTTCCTGCTTCCAGGTTGGCTGTTTCGGGCTTTGTAATGGTAAACTCTTAAATGATATTTAATTTATTTCCAATTCTAAGGGTTTATATAAGCTTAATGGGAATTTATTTCTTCTATGTTGGCCTTTCTAGAAGTTTGTGCCCTATAATATTATATAAGGAAGCCTTCTCCTCTCATTTCAATCCAAGCAATAATCATCAATCACAAGTGAAATAAGCAATCTATCAAGCAAGCAAGAAGGAGAAATGAAGCATTCAAGAATTCAAGAATTCAAGCATTCATCTATTTTCAAGCATTCAATATTCAATTCATCAAGGAGATCTATTAGTAGCCATTAAAGGATTCAAGCTCTATGGAGCCCTCTTGTTGAAGATTTCTCCATCCATATCCATTCAAGATTCTTCCTATTCCAAGATCCATTCAAGATTGGTGTTGAAGATCTAAAGGCAATTGACTTGAGACACCCTACATCCTATTCTACATCTGTTTGGAGCATCCATACTTGTGGATTCAAGGATTCGAATCCTCCACAAGGGTTTCAACATAAGCAAGGTGAATTATTCCATTTACTTTGTTTATTATTGTAATTTTAATTATATTTTAAGGTAAATTCCAAAACTGGGGTTTGACCAATAAAAACCCCTCATCCAAACAAAAAAAACCATTTTTCTTACAGAAATAGGTCCGGAACAATGAATTACAAAGTAGATTCGGATACCCTTTTCAACAAATTTTTGAGATTCACAAACAGAATTTTCGTCAGAGTAGCGCAAGTCAAGGTTGACATAAAGGGGTCACAGTCGACCTTGATTTGGGTCAAGGTCAACTTGGTTCAGAAAAGAAAAAGATTTTTAGGTTTTCTCCATCTCTTTGTTTCCGTCCCAAATTTGGTTGCAAAATTTCCAACAACTCAGTACAAACACCATAAAATAGCAATTTCTCGATCTACTATACTTTGAGGTTAGTATTTGTCTTCAGTTCATTTCAATTAAGAATTTAAAATTCTCTTCCATAATGAAATGTAAGGTTTTCCTCTTTCTTCTTATTACTAATCGATTGATTCATTTATGTATTGACCTATTTCTAATGGTTAATCAATTTGGCTCTTTCTTTTGGGAATTTGGGGTTAAAAAGGAGATCTTACCTTCCCTAACTCCTACACATAGAGATCATTTATTTTCTTTATATTTTTGAAAATACTACCCTACACACATTTTCATATCTTACATATTTATACCTTACACTTTAAAAATGGAGCCTCTCTTCTCAACATACAGATGGTCAAAGTTGTAACAAAGCAAGGAAGTCAGTACAGTATCCATAGCTAAAACTTTAAACATTTCCAAATATGGTAAAAGTGGTCTCAAATTGAAGATCTCATCAAGATGAACCAAAAAGCACCTTGAATATTGAAAAATGGAGCCTCTCTTCTCAAGATACGGGTGGTCAAAGTTTGGTGGAAGTAAGGAACTCAGTACAGTGTTTGTAGCTAAAAATTTGACTATTTTTAAGTTTAGTGAAAGTGGTCTCAAATCGAAGATCTCCTGGAGATAAACTAAAAAACACCTTGAATCTTGAAAAATGGAGCCTCTCTCCTCAAGATTCGAAATGTTAAAGTTTGGTCAAAGTGAACAATTTAGTACAGTGCTCGTAGCTAAAAATTTGACTATTTCTAAATCTTGTGAAAGTGGTCTCAAATCGAAGATCTCATCAAAATGAACCAAAAGACACATTGAATCTTGAAAAATAGAGCCTCTCTTATCAAGATATGGACAGTCAAAGTTTGGTTGAAGAAAGGAAGTCAATATAGTGTTCGTAGCTAAAAATTTGACCATTTCCAAATCTGGTGAAAGCGGTCTCAAATCAAAGATCTCGTCGAGATGAACCAAAAAACACCTTGAATTTTGGAAAATGAAGCCTCTCCTCTCAAGATACAGACGGTCAAAGTTTGGTCAAAGAAAGGAAGTCAGTAGAGTGTTCATAGCTAAAAAATTGACCATTTGCAAATCTGGAGAAAGTGGTCTCAAATCGAAGATCTCATCGAGATGAACCATAAACTACCTTCACTAATACATTTGAGCCCTTTTTCTGACGACAAACCTTCAGAATTACGACTATATACCATCGATAAAGTGACACCACCAGACGTCGCATTTTTACAGTCAAAAAAAATGATGGCTTTAATGGGTGTCATAATTACGATGATAATGGATGTCGCAAGAAGGGGGTGCCAACAAGGCAAACCTATCGTTGAACCTATTTTTGGCTGTTACAATTGGGATGCCTATCCGTCGCAAACAAACTACAAATGATGGTGACCTGTCAGAATCTTCTGATGGGTCACCATTGTTTGTAGTTTGTTTGTTGACAGGGATGTTGTTAATGCGATGGATATCCATCATAAATTTATGATGGATATTTGTCATTTGTATTTTTGAATGATAGCGATGTTGTACATGTGACGGAGACCCATAAAAAATTCATGACGCATATCCATCGTTTATAGTTTTTTACCGACATCGATGCTTTACATGTGACGTCTAGATGTCAGATTGTTTTGATAGATAACCATCACAGATCTAGTTCCTTCTTGTGATTTGGTTATGGATCATTCGGAGATGACTTTGTAGTAGATTCAGTAGAGGCTCATGGATAATTGAGTCAATTCTAGAGAATTAGATTTGGAATGGATCCTACCCAATCAAGATTTCTAACAGCGACTGCTCCAGCACAAGAAGCTAGTGCAGTGATCAAAGATGCATTCTTTCTAATGTGTTCGTGGGATATATGCAAACCTGATTGCATTTGGATCTAATTTGAGTGACTTCTTGACTTCTTTGGTCTGAATTGGATGTGCTTTGTTCCTATGGAGTGTCGCAGTAACTTGACTTGGAGTTTGAGTAGATTATGCATTGATCGGCTTGAAGATAGAATCGAGCTACTCTTTGCATTGTTGTTGAGATCAGGTAGTGACAGATCACTAGGATCATCTACCATTTTTTCCATAGTTTCGAATGAGTTAGATGTGATTTTAAGAGAGAGACATGTAGAACTTGCACATTGGAGATTCGTAGATCACTATGGTGTCTGTGATGACTTGGGAGAAGTCTTCTTCTTCATGAACCAAGCTGAGAGACTTAGATTATAGAAAGTCGGTCATTTGATGCGACTTATGAGACATTGGATGCCTCTTCATAGTGGGTTCACAGTGCGGTCTATGGTGTTTCTTTGCGACTAGGTTCTTGGAAGAGATCTGTTGATTTGGTAGCCATTGAGATGGATCAATATATATTTGTCGTACATGGATTGAGATCTTAAATTATTGAGCTTCTCTTTGTTTCAAGAATAGTTTAACATTCTCTACTTAACAAGCCCAACCATGTGAAGGTGGAAGCTCATTTGACCCCTCCTAGGAGCCTCTTATGACCCTTTACGACATTTTAAGACCTCTAAGATGTATTCTTAGGGATCGTAAAGGTCGTAAAGGGTCATAAGGGGTCCTGGGACACAACAGTTGAGAAACATAAATGTAGGCATCATGGTCACAATTTTTTGGAAACACAACATAATTGAGTGGTATACCCAGATGATACAACCCGACCACTACTCCTCTAGTTCCAATTCGACACTACTGTAAACAAAACCCATATGAAAAAAAAATTTAGAGAGCGTAGGAGGAAAGTGATAATGACCGAAATAATATAGGGACCCTGTATTATATTGGTCATTACGGCCCTCCTCTGCTCTCTAAATTTAATTTTTATCTATGGGTTTGTTTATTATAGTGTAAACTTGGAACCAGAGGAGTGATATATAGTTGTGTTGCATCATCTGGGTATACCATTCAATTATGTTGTGTCTTCAAAAAATTGTGACCATGATGCCTACATTTTATGTTTCTTAGTTATTGTGATATCTACATTTATGTTTCTCATTTTTCATGTTTATGTGCATGTTCTTTATGTGTATCTACTAGAAATTATAAAAAATAAATTAGTATCTACAATAGCCCTCTATTAACCAAATTTATGCATATGGTCCCAACAAAGTAGTGCACAAACTACACAAAGAAGGCATCACAAAAATATGATTTCTTCTTTTACCATTGAAGCAATCTTGGCGGCACTAGCTACCTCTTGAGCCTTGCACAAGTTGCACTCATTTCCTACATCAGGTATAGATGTAGATGGGGTAGATGTAAATGTGGTTTGATCGACCTACCAAAAGTATTGACATCCACTATTTCCCTACAATACCAAATGTACATCAGTTCTTCATAAAATGATTAGTTGTCACATTATTTTTAAACATAAAATATAATTATGTATCCAGACCTTTTTCCTATTTGGGAAAACCCAAAATTGACACCCAGGATTACTTGTTGTGCGTGATGTCTTCAATATACATGGACCAACACCACATTGACACATAGGCACATTGACCAAAGTCATCGACGCTATTTCAAAAAATATTGCATTATCACAAATATTGTATTGTGATTATTTTGTTCATTCATACTAATTATAATTACAATAAAAAGAAAGCTACTAATGTAGACTTGCACATTTTTTGGCTAAGTCAAAGTCTTTGGTTTATATCACTAGACACTCAAAACAAAATGAAAAAACAAAGACAACCATGCAATAAAAAGAAATTACAAAGAAATTCAGAATTAGCTCACTCCATTGCAGGGAACAAAGAGAATCCCCTCTGATTTAACATCATTGATGTGCAAGGAAATATAAAATTAGTAGAAGCAACTCTCATAAGATAGTATTTAGATTAAATGCATTGATATAAAAAAATACCCCAGAAAATACAAAAGAGCAAAGATATATAAGTAGGACATATAAAACAAAGTGAATAAGAGTAGTACATATAAAAAAATTATTAGAACATGCCAAACATCTGGCATAATTGTACATTTCATTCATGTCATTGATATTCTTATTCATCCATCTCATCATCAAGATCGTCATTGTCAATGAAATCATCACCACCACTATTGTTGTCATCGTCATTGTCATCAGCATTATCATCATCATCATCATCATTGTCATCCACATCATCATCCTCATCATCATCCTCATCAGTATCATCATCATCATCATCAGTAGTAGCATCATCATCATCTTCTTCTCCATATTCTTCTTCAACTAGCTCTCGATCGTGATCATCATCTACATCATCTTCCACTTCTTCATCTTCCTTGGTATCTTCTTCCATCGCTTTATACTTTATTGGCCTTCCTCTTGGATCATGTCTAACAACAAATGACGAACCTAGTTTATGTGGAACCTCTGAGTAAAATACCTACTCACATTATCTTGGAAGAACATAGGGCTCTTCTCCAACTGGCTCAAACAACCTTGTATTAATCATTAGAAATCCATTGTCATGTTCAATAACAGTTCTATCAGGATCATTTTTATTGAGTTGTAGTATGTACCATTTCACAATGAAGAGAACTAATTTGAAAGAATTAAATTCATAGTCAAGTATATCAACCAAAATACCATAGTATCGATTTTGTGACTCTCGAGGATGTAAGTCATTTCTAGATGAAATATTAGTCACCTGAAACACTGCACTTATCCCAGAATCACAAGTTCTCTTCATGTCATCCAACTTTTTGATGTGAAATTTATAACCATTGCAAAACATAGCCTTGTGGTGTTTCACCTGCAATAATGTCAAACATGTATAAATTATTACATCACAAGTTGAAAAACACACAGTTGATTAATTAACAAATTTATAAGTACCTGGTGATCTCTTAAACCATATGCTAAATCTATTTCCTTTTGTGTAACATTTGGATCTCCATTATGATGAGCTTATATAACCAATGAAGACATGGATTCCCATGTTAATCTACGACCATCATACCAACATTGTTTAATCCATACTGTCATCCAATCTTGATTGTTTGCAATAAACAAATGTATTGCATCCCACTATTTAGTAGCTATACAAAAGTAAATAGATGACTTACAACATATTTATTTTGAAGATTAAGAATTAATTAACTATAATAACATCTCATAATTTATTACCTTTCAGTTTCCTAAATCTACCATTTCCCACCAAGTACTCCCCTTCAAATTTTTTAATTGAGTCGAGATCCCAAATGCAATCTATATGGGTCTTTGCTGCAAGATTAGGAAGATATTGAGTAACGTACACCATCATTTGGTATACCATATATCCCTCAACCATAGAACCATCAGGATGTTCTCTTTGTCATACCAAACCCTTCAAAAATTTCAAGTGTCTCTTAACCATCCACATTGACCTAGCATGTACAGGTCTACACAATTCAATCTCCTCAACTTGGTGTATGAGGTAGTGTTCTTGTGCATTGAAAAAAGCTGGAGGTAAATGCTTTTGCATTTCACACATTAATTGATAAATTTTTTTCTTTGAATATTTTATATCTTCTTGATGGATTTATTTAGATGACAACCACCTACAAGGGATTCAAATCATAAATATATAAATACTAGACTTTACAATATATTACTTGTTTGATATTATTGTTTGATATATTAAACAAATATCACTGCTTACCTCATGTATTTTCCAAGATCATATATCACTTGTTTGATATTATTGTCAAAGTTCTCTGAGAGATATAGGGGTAGCAAATACTGCAACAATTGTCAACTGATCATTTCATACAATAAAAATTGAATGCAATTACATAAATATATTGTAAATACAAAAGACTATGACTTACCTTGATGAAGGTATGTCAATCATGCATTTTCATCCCTGACCCAAAATCATTTTTCTTTGATATGAGATTGCTTATATCTGCAGCAAATCATGTAAGAAATTGAATTTTTTGGATCACTTCTTTTATGGCATTACTTTGTTGCTCTGTTAATAACCAAGGAAGAGCACTTGCATTGATATGGTCTCTATTTCTATTTGATTCAATGATATTTTTCATTGCATGATTGGAATCATGAATGTCACTACAAATTTTGCCAAGTTTTTTTTTGTCACATGTTCTGTCCAATATTTTTCATAGTGTCTCTGTTACATTCTTTCCAATATGCATAGTATCAAACAAATGCACAATTTGTAGATGCTCATAGTAGGGCAGCCTACTCAATTCTCTGGGATAAAATTTTAGTCCTTTTGGAAGCTGGTCGGTGATGCCTTCATGACCTTCAAGATCATCAACTACATTATTAAAAAAACAAAACACAATCAAAATATATAATTTTCAAACATCGACCATTACATGGAATGATATTACCTTGAATTCTAGTATATTCCAACTTCTATAGGTGAGGTGTCATTCTTCAGAGCTTTGATGTAGTCTCTTCTTTCCCATTGAAAAGATGTCTTTCTGCACTTCGATACTTATGATTTCTGGAGAGGAACTGCCTATACTCATCAAACACCTATTTTATTAAACTTTTGGAATGACAGGATTTCATTTTTGGACCACACATTAGACATGCAAAATTTCCCTTTGTTTGAAGACCTACAAGATAATGATACAATTAAATTAAATATGTATATTTTTAGAATTTGAATTATCACATACAACTAGAATTCACCATAACATACCACATAAATGTGTCAACCCTAGAGCATCATGAATTGTCCACACAAGCATTACATGGAATTGAAATTGTCTTTGTCCAATTGGTTGGGAGATGTCATACATAGTGAAACCATTCCATAACACCAACAACTCATCGATAAGAGGTGCAATATATACATTCATATCTTTCACTTGGTACTTACCTAGTTGAATTAACAACAACATCAGAAAATTATTATGGCCATTTCACTCTAAGACTTATAATTACATGTAGATAACTATAAAATAATAAGCTACTTGGAACAATCATTTCCAACATAATGTGCTCCCTCTTTATTGACATCCATGGAGGAAAGTTATTATTTATAACAAAAATAGGCCACACCAAGTAAATGGATCTCATCTCTCCATGCGGATTGACACCGTTTGATGCCATATAAAGTCTAAGATTTAGAGGTTCCTCTTTAAAGTGTGGCCACTTTTCCTCAATGTCCATAAATGATGAACCATCTGTAGGCATTCGAATAATGTCATCTTGACTCCTATCGCATGCATGGTAATCCATAAATTGTGCCAAGCTATTGCACTTGAATAATCATTTTAGACATGGAATAATGGAGATGTGATGAAGAACCTTGCGAGACACCTTTTTTGTCATTTAATCATCTCGATATCTTCTTGTATGGCATTCAAGGCATTCTGTTGCATTTTCATGTTCTTTATAATAAATAATATGATCTTTGGGACAAACATCTATTGTTTGATACTCCATTCCAATATGTTTCATAGTGGCACATAATTCTTGGTACAAGCGAGGCAGAACATTTGATGGTGGTAACAAAAAGTCACCTATCAATCTGCAACAAATAATATAAGTCAATACTATAAACAATCTTAATGGTACATGTTTCACCTTGTATAGGCTATAATGACATATATGACAAACCTTAGCATACATAACATTTCTATGTTGGATAAACCATTCATAACCTTCAAATTCACCAACAACAATACAACAGAGAGAAAAGTAGATTGGGAGCCTTCATAAAGGGTCATGTCCACCTTCTCAAGTAGAGGTATATCATGAATGTCTTTAATTTCATCCTCATCATAATCATCATCATCAACACCAGCACTAGCACCAGTAGCACCAGTACCAAATGTGTCAATGATCAATGCATTCATACCATCATCTTCAAATGTGTTTTCTAGCACATGATCGTCATCTTCCATGGGATCATGATCTTCAACTTCAATACTCACACTTCCATGTTCCTCTATATTCACACTGGGGAGATCGACCTATATAAAAATGATGATAATCAAACCCCTCTTCAATGTGATAATCAAACCTCCTTCCATGGTTCATATGTATATTAATTGTGAAAACAATATAACAAACAACTTACCACTAGATTATAATCAAACCACCCTTCAATGTGACCATTCTCCCTACAATGTCTCTTTGCTATTTTGATTTTGATTCTTCTTGTCTTTAAGCTATTACAACTCTTGCATGGACAATAACATTTGTCATTTCCTTCTCTTTGAAAGTTAGACAACAATTTAGTGATTGTCTCCCTATTTTGATTGAATTCCCTTGTATTATCTGACATGATCCTTAATGTGTATATCTGCAAAACAAATTGGAGATGTCTCCTTTCATTAGCTTCATGTCACCTTCTCATAGCTTCTCATTTTCTAACAATTTTGCCAAAGGCTTTATAGGAAACCAAGTAAGGGGTATTCTTGAGTTCAAACAAATTGAGCTGCTACAACTGAATTATAAATCATGAATTCACTATAAAATTAATTCAATATAAAATTAATTCACTATAAAATTAATGTATTTCTCTAGATTTCATATGGACATTTTGTCAAATGGTTGGCATGTATGTTTATTCAAATGGAGTTATATCATTTGGAATGGATATATGATAGGTTGATATCAAATTTATGTCCCTATTTGATCTAATAGCATCAATATAACAAATAGAGCACTGACCAATCAAATAGGGACATGAGGTGCTCAAACAGTGAGCTCATAAAACAATATATTTAGTCTTAATAAAATCTTATAAAACAACATATATTGTGTCAAGTGTTTGATCTCTCTTTATTTGTTTTTTTGTTTCGATATTCACTATGTGGTACTCCCTGTTTATGATCATTTCATGAGGAAATGTCTTGATGGCTTGCAGGCTGCAAGATAGGGCATCATGCATTATTTATGAGCTCATTGTTTGAGCACCAACCAATAAAATAGGGACATGAGGTGCTCAAACAATGAGCTCATAAACAATGCATGATGCCCTAGTTGTAGGTAGTTATCTCTTCTATAATTATGGAGGAGTGAAAGGTAATGATCAATGAGGTTGCTGCTATTAGATCATACATTAATACACTTACTATTTTGAATTTGAGCTCAGGCATCATGCAATGTTATTACTATCATTGCATGCTTGTTGCTGTTGTGCACCATATATTGTTTTATACACTGTTTATTTTATTGAGACTGTGAACTTGGCATTTGTAATGTATTTTCTGTTATTGGATCAATTCTACCATGTTGTTGAGGCTGTAGATGCATTGAATCACCACTACCATTATATTTTGATAAGAGCAATATAACAAACAGAGAACCCTCCAATCAAATAGGGACAGGACATAAGTAAGACATTTAATGCATTATTACTTCATAATGATGATAAAAATTTCATTGGCTCAAAGCACATAGAAATTCAAAATAGTAGAATATCTTAATCTTTATGAGCTCAAATTCAAAATAGTAAGTGCATCATTTTATTACTGATGTCCCTATTTGATCTAATAGAATCAATATAACAAAGATAGATCAATGAGGTTGCTGCTATTAGATCATACATTAATACACTTACTATTTTGAATTTGATCTCGGGCATCATGCAATGTTATTGTTGACATTACATGCTTGTTGCTGTTGTGCACCATATATTGTTTTATACACTGGTTATTTCATTGAGACTGTGAGCTATTGTAGTTGACTATATTCTTTTGGGGTCTGATCTATTGTAGTTGTTTCTTTTTTCTTTGATTCATTGTTTACAATTACTTTTGATGTAATATTTGAGTGAAGAACAAGAACAAAATGATGAACAAGTGTATTTGACAAAAATAAACATGACACATTTTGTTGGGCTGATTGGGTTGGCCTAGTACCATTTACATGGTATGGCCAGATATTAAACAGTGAGCTCATGAACAATGCCAGTATTAAATAGTACTGAGCTCATGAATAATGTATGATGCCCTAGCTTGTAGCTTGCGAGCCATCAAGACATTTCCTCATGAAATGATCATAAACAGGGAGTAACACATAGTGAGTATCAACAACAAAACAAATAAAGAGAGATCAAACACTTCACACAAATATGCCTTGAAGGTAATAGCAACAATGCCCTAGCTCTTAAAGCTTGTGGGTCATCGAGCATTCCAAATGCTAAGATGTAAACAATGCCACTATTAACATTCATATTGTGCCATTAAATCAATAAATTTCATCAAAATGAAATTGAGGTGCTCAAATAGTGAGCTCGTAAACAATGCCCTCTTCGCGCCACACAAAAGTGCAGTGCTATCTTCGCGACAACTCTTCGAATTCACAAAAATTACAAATGACACTTTCTTTTACAAAATTACAAAATTACAAAAATTTCATTGGCTCAAAGCACATGGAAATTCAAAATAGTAGGATATCTTAATTTTTATGAGCTCAAATTCAAATTCAAAACATAAGAGGATGAACAAAAATAATAAGGGTGCAAGACATTGCTTGAAGTGATGATTTTTTGACCCAGGTATGAATCTAGTGTGCCCCTGTGTGATCCAAAACCTACAAAAAAAAGAGAGATTGGGGTTAGATAAAAAAATATCTAAGCAATGAATGGAAGCCTATTACTGATCCTCATCTACAATTATGCATGTGCATAGTCAAGCCATACACTTTTGAAAGAAAAACCAAGCTCACAGTCTCAATGAAATAAACAGTGTATAAAACAATATATGGTGCACAGCAGCAACAAGCATGCAATAACAACAATAACATTGCATGACTCCTGAGCTCAAATTCAAAACAGTAAGTGTATTAATGTATGATCTAATAGCAACAACCTCCTCATTGATCATTACCTTTCACTCCATCATTATAGAAGAGATAACTACCTACAACTATATTTCATAATTCCTCCTTTGAAGTATATATATATCAAGTATAATTATAAGTTTACATCATATATTTAGTCTTAATAAAATCTTATAAAACAACATAAAACTAACCTAAAATATTATCTTAATAAAATTTTAATAAAATAATATATTTAGTCTTAATAAAATAATACACTTACTATTTTAAATTTGAGCTCAGGCATCATGCATTGTTTATGAGCTCACTATTTGATTACCAGTCAATCAAATAGGGACATGAGGTGCTCAAACAGTGAGCTCATAAAAAATGCATGATGCCCTAGCTTGCAGCCCGTAAGCCATCAAGACATTTCCTCATGAAATGATCATAAACGGGGAGTACCACATAGTGAATATCAACAAGAAAACAAATAAAGAGAGATCAAATACTTCACACAATGCCTTGAAGGTAATAGAAATGATGCCCTAGCTCTCAAAGCTTGTGGGTCATCAAGCATTCCAAATAAAAAGATGTAAACAATGTCATTATTAAATAGTGAGCTTATGAATAATGTATGATGCCCTAGCTTGCAGCCTATGAGCCATCAAGATATTTCCTCAAGAAATGATCATAAACAGGGAGTACCACATAGTGAATATCAACACCAAAGCAAATAAAAAGAGACCAAAAACTTCACACAATATATGTCATTTTATAAGATTTTATTAAGACTAAATATATTATTTTATGAGCTCACTATTTGAGCACCTCATATCCCTATTTACATCTTTTCATCAAATGACCCAAAAACATTAAGAATGGTCCTATATGGTCACTAATAGCCAACTTTCAAAAGAATATAAATGAATACAAACATACATAAGTGGATGAACATAAATAATGAATTTCCTATATGGACAGTTCTAATGCTTTGCCATTACAACAATTGAGCATTCATCATTTGGTATATGAACTGGTGAAAAACATGTAGACATCCAAACATGTGTATTGTGAGCTTTCCTGCAACAAATGGACTTGTGATGATTTTCAAAATAGTACATGTGTTGGAAGGAAAGCTCATAGTACCGCTTAGGAAAATATGAATGTTCATCACCTATGCATAACAAAGTTGATCAGAGAAGGTATATGCACAACAAAACAAATAAAGAGAGATCAAACACTTCACACAATGCCTTGAAGGTAATAAAAATGGTCAAACACTTCAAAATAGGGACATCAGTAATAAAATAGGGACATCAAATAGGGACATCAATAATAAAATAATACACTTACTATTTTGAATTCGCGCTCATAAAGATTAAGATATCTATATTTTATTACCTGGAAGGAAAGAAAAGATGGGGTTAGATCCAAACGATCTAAGAAATTCTCAGAACCCTATTACTGATCCTTAGCTACAATTATGCATGTGCATAGTCAAGCCATACACTTCTAAAATGAACTGTGCTACAGAACATGTGCACTCAGAGAACATATGCATGCAGTGAGTAAATCAAGACCAAAATGGAGCAAAAAGTATGATGTCAAATGTGTTATCAAGAAACACCTCATGGGTTGTGAGTCAACATGGTATATATGTTGTTTATACAACATCAGTAAAAGGACATCTACAACCTCAACAACATGGAAATATTAATCCAATAACAGGAAATACATTACAAATGCCAAGCTCACGGTCTCAATGAAATAAACAGTCTATAAAACAATATATGATGCCTGAGCTGAAATTCAAAATAGTAAGTCTATTAACATATGTATGATCTAATAGAAACAACTTCATTGATCATTACCTTTGACTCCTCCATCATTATAGAAGAGATAACCACCTATAACTATATTTCATAATTCTTCCTTTGAAGTCATAGGTTAGTTTAAAATGGAGAAAGTATACAAACTCACCAATTTAATCCCAAAAGTTCATAACATTGCATTCTTGTTGTTGTTATGGTGCACAACACCAGCAAGCATGCAATAACAACAATAACATTGCATGATGCCTAAGCTCAAATTCAAAATAATAAGTGTATTATTTTATTACCGATGTCCCTATTTTATTATTGATAAATTTTAGGGTAAAACCTTGCAAGTCTTACATAGACTCAACAACATGGTAGCATTGATCCAATAATAGAAAATACATTACAAATTCCAAGCTCACGGTCTCAATGAAATAAATAGTGTATAAAATAATATATGGTGCACAACAACAACAAGCATGCAATGAAAACAATAACATTGCATGATGCCTAAGCTCAAATTCAAAACAGTAAGTGTATTAATGTATGTTTGCATGATGTCAGATATTAAACAATGTGCTCATGAACAATGCCAGTATTAAACAGTGAGCTCATGAACAATGTATGATGCCCTAGCTTGCAGCCCTCGAGCCATCAAGACATTTCCTCATGAAATGATCATAAATGGGGAGTACCGCATAGTGAATATCAAAAACAAAACAAATAAAGAGAGATCAAACACTTCACACAATGCCTTGAAGGTAATATAAATGATGCCTTAGCTCTCAAAGCTCGCAGGTCATCAAGCATTCCAAATGAAAAGATGTGAACAATGCCAATATTAAATAATGAGCTCATGAACAATGTATGATGCCCTAGCTTGCAGCCTGTGAGCCATCAAGGCATTTCCTCATGAAATGATCATAAACGGGGAGTACCACATAGTGAATATCAATAGAAAAATAAATAAAGAGAGATAAAACACTTCACACAATTCCTTGAAGGTAATAGCAATGATGCCCTAGCTCTCAAAGCTCATGGGTCATCAAGAATTCCAAATGAAAAGATGTAAACAATGCCAGTATTAAACAGTGAGCTCATAAACAATGTATGATGCCCTAGCTTGTAGTCCGCAAGCCACCAAGACATTTCCTCATGAAATGATCATAAACAGGGAGTACCACATAGTGAATATCAATAGAAAAAAAAATAAAGAGATATCAAACACTTTACACAATGCCTTGAAGGTAATAGAAATGATGCCCTAGCTCTCAAAGATCGTGGGTAATCGAGCATTCCAAATGAAAAGATGTAAACAATGCCAATATTAAACAATGAGCTCATGAACAATGTATGATGCCCTAGCTTGTAGCCCGTGAGCCATCAAGATATTTTCTCATGAAATGATCATAAATGGGGAGTACCACATAGGGAATATCAATAACAAAACAAATAAAGAGAGATCAAACACTTCACACAATGCCTTGAAGGTAATAGCAATAATGCCCTAGCTCTTAATGCTCACAGGTCATCGAGCATTCCAAATGCAAAGATGTAAACAATGCCAATATTAACATTCATATTTTTCCATTAAATCAAAAAATGCCATCAAAATGAAATTGACTTAATGAGAAGACAAAGCTCAAATGCCTACCTCAAGTCATGGCTGCCAGATAAAGATCAAATGCTAAGGAACTATGTTATAAAATTTCATGCCAAATTTCAAAGCATGAAATTTTATAACTGTACATATATTTTCTTCGACTCCCCCACATTGTAAACTCAATGCTAAAGAGAAAAAAGTATGATGTCAAAAAGTACAAAATTTCATGCCTTGAAATTTTATAGCATAATTCCTTAGCATCTGCCATATGAAGAGCAGTGCAAGGTGGCAACTTTCTCATTTTACCATAGTTAGGGCCCTCTTTTACCATGCTTTATGAGCTTTATATTTTTTTTAAGTGAAGACAAAGATTATCTTAATTTGTTATCTTTAAATTTTCTTCATTTTATAATTTTAAAATTTGAAATAAAAAATATAATCTTTTAAGAAACTTTTATATCTTTTCATCAAATGACCCAAAAACATCAAGAATTGTCATATATAGTTGCGAATAGCCAACTTTCAGAAGAATATGAATGAATGAAAACATACATAAGTGGATGAACATAAATAATAAAAGTACCAAACATTGCCTGATGTAATGAAGTGTTGACCCGGGTTTCAATCCAGTATGCTCTTGTATGATCCAAAACCTACAAGGAAGGAAAAGATGGGGTTAGATCCAAAGGATCTAAGCAATGTTTGTCACCCTATTACTAATCCTCATCTACAATTATGCATGTGCATAGTCAATCCATACACTTCTAAAATGAACTATGCTATAGAACATGAGTGTGTGTTAATATGATTCAAAAGCTATTATGCAAGATTGTTTTATTATTGAGATAAGGATATCTTAATTCTACAAGAATAAATGTTTTGAGAAATATTTTAATTTAATTTTGACAATAACATGAGGAGTGATATATTTCAAGCTTCAGTGAGACTTCATACCAGGCAGTGTTCGTAGATTATGTTCAATGCATTATTTACGCTTGTATTGGTGGGAAAAATCTTGAAAATGTGCAAAAGAGATTACATTCAACCATGTTTACATGACACATGTAGTTTACCTCCAACCTAAATCACCGTTGCATACAAATCTACAGACAATGGGTGGTATGAAGCCCCACTGAAGCTTGAAAATGATAAGCATTATGATTCTGAAGTATGGTGTGGTAAGCACAAGTATAGTTTCTCATAAGCTGCTATTGGTATAGTTTTGTTTTTTTCAATAGTTGCAGAATCCAGCTTCTCCTATACTTACACATATGTATACATTTTGGGCTTATCTTTAATGTCATGTAAATTTGAGTGAAATGGTAATAATATTTAAGAGCAACAAGTATGACATTTTAAACAAGTATGCATATACATTATATAACAGGAGTGATATATTTTAATGGCAACACTTAATGAGAAGGATGCCTATATAACAGGAGGAGTGATATATTTTAATGACAGTGGACATAGAAATTGCAGTGAAACTCTGTAATTTATTATTGTAAGTGGACATAGAAATTGCAGTGAAACTTTATAATTTATTATGGCTCAGTGTTGTATATCCATAGTAAATATCTATTTAAACTTTAGGATGATACTTATATGATGGATTAAATAAATTATTCTTACCTTGAGACTAGTACACCATGGGATTAGAGGATGGTTGTTATAATAGCAATTGTTTGTTTGTGGGATAATTTTATATTTTGTATTAAATGATGATACATATGCGTTTCTTCCTTTTACAACAGTTTATATTATGATACTTTTATCTTGAATTGTCAAATGACCAATAAGTGATAATTTCAAAAGTGTATCATAATTAAAGGCATGTGAATTCATATTGTAATTAATCTGAATGTCATTGTGTAATGTTTTTACTTATGATATTAATCTTAATATATCCCTATTAAGATATCCCTATTTTATTATTGATGTCCCTATTTGCATCTTTTCATCAAATGACCCAAAAACATCAAGAATGGTCCTATATGGTCACTAATAGCCAACTTTCAGAAGAATATGAATGAATGTAAACATACACAAGTAGATGAACATAAATAATGAAGCTACCAGACATTGCCTGAAGTAATGAAGTGTTGACCTAGGGTTCAATCCAGTATGCTCTTGTATGATCCAAAATATGCAAGGAAGGAAAAGATGGGGTTAGATCCAAAGGATCTAGGCAATGCCTGGCACCCTATTACTAATCCTCATCTACAATTATGCATGTGCATAGTCAAGCCATACAAAGACTCAACAACATGGTAGCATTGATCCAATAATAGAAAATACATTACAAATGCCAAGCTCACGGTCTTAATGAAATAAACAGTGTATAAAAAATATATGGTGCACAATAGTAGCAAGCATGCAATGATAGCAATAACATTGCATGATGCCCAAGCTCAAATTCAAAATAGTAAATGTATTAATGTATGTTTGCATGATGCCAGATATTAAACAGTGAGCTCATGAACAATGCCAATATTAAACAATGAGCTCATGAACAATGTATGATGCCCTAGCTTGCAGCCCATGATCCATCAAGACATTTCCTCATGAAATGATCATAAACAGGGAGTACCACATAGTGAATATCAACAACAAAACAAATCAAGAGAGATCAAACACTTCACAGAATGCCTTGAAGATAATAGAAATGATGCTCTAGCTCTCAAAGCTCACAGGTCATCAAGCATTTCAAATGAAAAGATGTAAATAATGCCAGTATTAAATAATGAGCTCATGAACAATGTATGATGCCCTAGCTTGCAGCCCACAAGCCATCAGGATATTTTGTCATGAAATGATCATAAACAGAGAGTACCACATAGTGAATATCAACAGCAAAAAAAATAAAAAGAGATCAAACACTTCACACAATGCCTTGAAGGTAATAGCAATGATGTCCTAGCTCTCAATGTTCATGGGTCATCAAGCATTCCAAATGAAAAGATTTAAACAATGCCAGTATTAAACAGTGAGCTCATAAACAATGTATGATGCCCCAGCTTGCAGCCCGCGAGCCACAAAGACATTCACTCATGAAATGATCATAGTACCACATAGTGAATATCAACAACAAAACAAGTAAAGAGAGATCAAACACTTCACACAATGCCTTAAAGGTAATGGAAATGATGCCCTAGCTCTCAAAGCTCATGTGTCATCAAGCATTCCAAATGCTAAGATGTAAACAATACCACTATTAACATTTATATTGTGCCATTAAATTAAAAAATGTCATCAAAATAGAATTGAGTTAATGAGAAGACAAAGCTTGAATGCCTACTTAAAGTGCCAGTCCCCTCTTCACATAGCGTGTTGGCCTCTTTGTGCACACAAATATTGAATTTCCACTTCACGCCATGCAAAAGTGCAGTGCCATCTTCGCGATAGCTGTTCAAATTCACAAAAATTCTAAATGACACTTTCTTTTTCTTTTCTTTTTGTTTATAACCAAATGGGTGTCACAATTATGATGTCACCATTGCTATTATGACACCATCAGGGGCACTTGTAAAAAAAACACAAACAACAAACACAAATTGTAGTGGCATCACAAATTGGCATTGAAATTCAACCCCAAATGTTGTAGTGCTTGAATCTTGAAAAATGGAGCATCTCTTCTCAAGATACAAATGGTCAAAGTTTGGTCAAAGTAGGGAAGTCAGTACAATGTTCGTAGCTAAAAATTTGACCATTTCCAAATCTGGTGAAAGTGGTCCAAATTGAAGATCTCATCGAGATGAAACAAAACATACCTTGTATCTTGAAAACGGAGCCTCTCTTCTCAAGATACAGACTGTCAATGTTTTTCAAAGCAAGGAGGTTAGTACAATGTTTGTAGCTAAAAAATTGACCATTTCCAAATTTGGTGAAAGTGGTCTCAAATTGAAGATTTCATCAAGATGAACCAAACAACTACTTGAATCTTAAAAAATGGAGCCTCTCTTCTCAAGATACAAATGTTCAAAGTTTGATCAAAGCAAAGAAGTCAGTATAGTGTTCATAGCTAAAAATTTAACCATTTCCAAATCTAGTCAAAGTGGTCTCAAATTGAAGATCTCGTCAAGATGAACCACAAAACACCTTGAATCTTGAAAAATGGAGCCTCCCTTCTCAAGATATGGACGGTCAATGTTTGGTCAAATCAAGGAAGTCAATAAAGTGTTCGTAGCTAAAAATTTGATCATTTCTAAATCTAGTGAAAGTGGTCTCAAATCGAATATCTCATCGAGATGAACCAAAAAACCCCTTGATTATTAAAAAATGGAGCCTCTCTACTCAAGATACAAATGGTCAAAGTTTGGTCAAAGGAAGGAAGTCAGTACAGTGTTCGTAGCTAAATTTTTTACCATGTCCAAATCTAGTGAAACTGGTCACAAATCAAAGATCTCTTCGAGATGAACAAAAAATACGTTGAATCTTGAAAAATAGAGCCTCTCTTCTCAAGATACAGATGGCAAAGTTTGGTCAAAACAAGGAAGTCAGTACAGTGTTTGTGGCTAAAAATTTGATTGTTTTAAAATTTGGTGAAAGTGGTCTAAAATTGAAGATCTCATTGAGATGAACCAAAAAACACCTTGAATCTTAAAATATGGAGCATCTCTTCTCAGATACAGATAGTCAAAGTTTGGTCAAAACAAGGAAGTATGTATAGTGTTTGTAGCTAAAAATTTGACCACTTTGCAAATCTAATGAAAGTGGTCTCAAATCGAAGATCTCATTGAGGTGAACCAAAAACACCTTGAATATTTAAAAATGGAGCTTCTCTTCTCAACATACAGATGGTCAAAGTTTGGTCAAAGTACAAAAGTCAGTACAATGTTCGTAGCTAAAAATTTGACCATTTCCAAATCTGGTGAAAGTGGTCTCAAATCGAAGATCTCATTGAGATGAACCAAAAACCAGATTGAATCTTGAAAGACAAAGCCTCTCTTCTCAAGATACAGATGGTCAATGTTTGGTCAAAGGAAGGAAGTTAGTAAAGTGTTCGTAGCTAAAAATTTGACCATTTTAAAATCTAGTGAAAGTGGTCTCAAATCAAAGATCTCGTCGATATGAACCAAAAAGAACCTTGAATCTTGAAAAATAGAGCCTCTCTTCTCAACATATGGATGGTCAAAGTTTGGTCAAAGCAAGCAAGTCAGTACAGTGTTTGTAGCTAAAAATTTGACCATTTCTAAATATGGTGAAATTGATCTCAAATCAAAGATCTCGTCAAGATGAACCAAAAAACACCTTCAATCTTGAAAAATGGAGCCTCTCTTCTCAAGATACGGACAATCAAAGTTTGGTCAAAGCAAGGGAGTTAGTATAATGTTCATAGCTAAAAATTTGACCATTTCTAAATTTGGTAAAAGTCATCTCAAATCGAAGATCTCATAGCGATGAACCAAAAAAGACCTTGAATATTGAAAAATGAAGCCTATCTTCTCAAGATACAAATGGTTAAAGTTTGGTCAAATCAAGGAAGTCAGTACAATGTTTGTAGCTAAAAATTTGACCATTTCCAAATCTAGTGAAAGTGACCTCAAATCATAGATCTTGTCAATATGAACCAAAAAAATACCTTGAATCTTGAAAAAGGTAGCCTCGCTTCTTAAGATACAAATGATGAAAGTTTGGTCAAAAAGATGAAGTCAGTATAGTGTTCATAGCTAAAAATTTAACCTTTTCAAAATCTTGTGAAAGTAGTCTCAAATTGAAGATATCATTGAGATGAACTAAAAAACACCTTGAATCTTGATGTATCGTCAAAAAATGGAAGCACTTTCATTTATGACTAGTTTAGCCCTCTGAGTAAGTGGTTTGGGATCATGTCAAATGCCTTGAATGGATCTTTGACTTGGATTTGGCTTTTTCCCATGTCCTATCCTATTTTGCACTTCTTTTCTACTTATTTCTAGCATCCTTCTATGAGAATTTAAGGTTCTTGACCTCATGGTAAAGGTCGACCTTCTAGGTCAAGGTCGACCTTGAAGGGTCCAAACTTCAAATTCCAAAGGTTTCCAGATGTCAGGTTTCAAAAAGAATTATTTCCCACTTTTGGGTCAGCTATTTCAAGCTTTGAAATGGTAAAATCTTAAATGATATTTAATTTAGTTCCACTTCTAAGGGTTTATATAATCTTAATGGGAATTTATTTCTCCTATGTTAATCTGTCTAGAAGTTTGTGCCCTGGACTAGTATATAAGGAAGCCTTCTCTCATTTCAATCCAAGCAATAATCATCAATCACAAGAGAAATAAGAAATTCATCAAGAAAGAAAGGAGAAAGGAAGCATTAAAGAATTTAAGCATTCAAGATTCAATTCATCAAGGAGATCCATTAGCAGCCATTGAAGGATTCAAGCTGTATGGAGCCCTCTTGTTGAAGATTTCTCCATCCATATCCATTCAAGCTTCTTACTATTCCAATATCCATTCAAGATTGGTGTTGAAGATCTAAAGGAAATTGATTTGAGGCATCCTACATCCTATTCTACATCCATTTGGAGCATCCATACTTGTGGATTCAAGGATTCAAATCCTCCACAAGGCTTTCAACATAAGCAAGGTGAATTGTTTCATTTACTTTGTTTATTATTGTAATTTCAATTAGATTTTAAAGTTAATTCCAAAACTAGGTTTTGACCAAGGAAAACTCCTCATCCAAACAAAAAAACCATTTTTGTTGCAGAAATAGGTGTGGAATAGAGAATTACAGAGAAAATTTGAATACCCTTTTCGGGAAACTTTGGGGATCTGTGAATAGAATTTCTATTGGAGCAGCATAGGTCAAGGTTTAAATAAAGGGGTCAAGGTTGACCTTCATTTGGGTCAAGGTCAACCTGGTTCAGAAAAGCAAAATATTTTTGGGTTTTCTCCATCTCTATGTTTCCGTCCCAAATCTGGTTGTAGAATTTTCAGAAACTCGGTACAAACACTAGGAAATAGCAATGTCTAGATCTGCTATACTTTGAGGTTAGTATTTTTTGTCAATTAGTTTCAATTAAGAATTTAAAATTCTCTTCCATAATGGAATGTCAGGTTTTCCTCTTTCTTCTTATTACTAAATGATTGATTCATTTATATACTGACCATTTTCTAATGGTTAATCAATTTGGATCTTTCTTTTGGGAATTAATCAATAAAGATCATTTATTTTCTTTATATTTTGGCAAACACTACACAGCACACATTTTCATATCTTACATATTTATCCCTTACACTTGAAAAGTATATCCTCTCTTCTCAACATATGAATGGTCAAAGTTTGAACAAAGCAAGGATGTTAGTATAGTGTTCATAGCTAATAATTTAAACATTTCCAAATATGGTGAAAGTGGTCTCAAATCAAAGATCTCGTCGAGATGAACCAAAAAACACTTTGAATCTTGAAAAATGGAGCCTCTCTTATCAAGATACAGATGGTCAAATTTTGGTGAACCTAAGGAAGTCAGTACAGTGTTCGTAGCTAAAAATTTGACTATTTCCAAGTCCGGTGAAAGTGGTCTCAAATTGAAGATCTCATTAAGATGAACTAAAAAACACCCTAAATCTTAAAAAATGGAGCCTCTCTCCACAAGATACGGAAGGTTAAAGTTTGGTCAAAGAGAAAAAGTTAGTTTAATGCTTGTAGCTAAAAATTTGACTATTTCTAAATCTGGTGAAAGTGGTCTCAAATCAAAGATCTAATCAAAATGAACCAAAAAATACTTTCAATCTTGAAAAATAGAGCCTCTCTTCCCAAGTTATGAATGGTCAAAGTTTTGTCAAAGCAAAGAAGTCAATACAGTGTTCTTAGCTAAAAATTTGACCATTTCCAAATCTTGTAAAGGTGGTCTCAAATTGAAGATCTCATCAAGATGAACCAAAAACACCTTGAATCTTGAAAAATGGAGCCTCTCTTCTCAAGATACAGGCGGTCAGTGTTTGGTCAAAGCAAGGAAGTCAGTACAATGTTCATAGCTAAAAAATTGACCATTTCCAAATCTGGTGAAAGTGGTCTCAAATCGAATATCTCATTAAGATGAACCCAAAAATACCTTGAATCTTGAAAATCAGAGCCTCTCTTCTCAACATAAAGACGGTCAAAGTTTGGTCAAAGCAAGGAAATCAGTAAAATATTCATAGCTAAAAATTTGACTATTTCCAATTCTACTAAAAGTGGTCTCAAATCAAAGATCTCGTTGAGATGAACCAAAAAGGACCTTGAATCTAGAAAAATGGAGCCTCTCTTCTCAAGATACAGATGGTCAAAGTTTGGCCAAATCAAGGAAGTCAGTACAATGTTTGTAGCTAAACATTTGACCATTTCCAAATCTAGTGAAGGTGGTCTCAAATTGAATATTTCATCAAGATGAACCAAAAAACATCTTGAATCTTGAAAAATGGAGCCTCTCTTTTCAAGATACAGATGGTCAAAGTTTGGTCAAAGCAAGAAAGTCAGTACAACATTCGTAGCTAAAAATTTAACCATTTCCAAATATGCTGAAAGTGGTCTAACATCGAAGATCTCATCGAGATGAACCAAAAAAAACCTTGAATCTTGAAAAATGGAGCCTCTCTTCTCAAGATACAGAGGATCAAAGTTTGGTCAAAGCAAGGAAGTCAGTATAGTGTTCGTAGCTAAAAATTTGACTGTTTCCAAATTTGGTGAAAGTGGTCTCAAACTAAAGATCTGATCGAGATGAACCGAAAAACACTTTGCATCTTGAAAAATGGAGCCTCTCTTCTCAAGATACAGATGGTCAAATTTTGGTCAAAGCACGAAAGTCAGTACAACTAAAAATTTAACCATTTCTAAATCTGGTGAAAGTGGTCTCAAATCGAAGATCTTTTTGATATGAACCAAACAACTCCTTGAATCTTGAAAAATGGAGCCTCTCTTGTCAAGATATAGATGGTCAAAGTTTGGTCAAATCAACAAAGTTAGTACAGTGTTCGTAGCTAAAAATTTGACCTTTTCCAAATCTAGTGAAAGTGGTCTGAAATGAAAGATCTCGTTGAGATGAACCGAAAAGAACCTTGAATCTTGAAAAATTGAGCCTCTCTACTCAAGATACAGACGGTCAAACTTTGGTCAAAGCAAGGAAGTTAGTACAATGTTTGTACCTAAAAATTTAAACATTTCCAAATATGTTGAAATTGATCTCAAATCGAAGATCTTGTCGAGATGAACCAAAAAACACCTTGAATCTTGAAAAATAGAGTCTGTCTTCTCAAGTTACGGATAATCAAAGTTTGGTCAAAGCAAGGAAGTTAGTACAATGTTCATAGCTAAAAATTTGACTATTTCCAAATTCGGCGAAAGTGTTGTCAAATTGAAGATCTCTTTGAGATGAACCAAAAACACCTTGAATCTTAAAAAATGGAGCCTCTCTTCTCAAGATATGGACAGTAAACGTTTGGTCAAATCTAGGAAGTCAGTACAATCTTTGTACCTAAAAATTTGACCATTTCCAAATTTGGTGAAAGTGGTCTCAAATCAAAGATCTCATCAAGATGAACCAAAAAAAACCTTGAATATTGAAAAATAGACTCTCTTCTCAAGATACAGATAGTCAAAGTTTGGTCAAAGCAAGGAAGTCAGTACAATGTTCGTAGCTAAAAATTTGATCATTTCCAAATATGGTGAAAGTCTTCTCAAGTCGAAGATCTCATTGAGATGAACCAAAAAACACCTTGAATCTTGAAGGACGGAGCCTCTCTTCTTAAGATACCAATAGTCAAAGTTTGGTCAAAGCAAGGAAGTCAGTACAATGTTCATAGCTAAAAAATTAACCATTTCTAAATCTGGTGAAAGTGGTCTCAAATCAAAGATCTCGTTAGGATGAACCAAAAAATAGCTTGAATCTTGATGAAGGGAGCTTCTCTTCTGAACATACAGATGGTCAAAGTTTGGTCAATGCAAAGAAGTCAATACAATGTTTGTAGCTAAAAATTTGACCATTTCTAAATCTGGTGAAAGTGGTGTCAAATCAAAGATCTCATCGAGATGAAATAAAAGGCACCTTAAATCTTGGAAATTGGGGCCTCTATTCTCAAGATATGGACGGTTAAAGTTTGGTCAAAGCAAGGAAGTCAGTAAAATGTTCGTGTTACCCCAATTTCCATGTACATGCAAATTTGGCTAAAACCTATCCCAAAATATTTGTTTTCCCCCTGCCAGGCATCCCTAAAATTTTCATGGGTTTATGTCCTTCCTTCTGGTCTCTGCAATTTGTTTCATTCCCTAGTTTGCAGGTGAAAAAATTCATAAAACTAGCCATTGGAGGCATAAACCTTGAAAACCCTAGGCATTCATTCTAATTCCTTGTTACTTTATCAGCCACTTAAGTTTCAAATACCCATGTGTGCTAATTTCTCATTGGTCGGTTGCCTATTCTCTTATTTCCCTGATGGTTACCTTTTCCATTCGGTGACTCGGTGACTGTAGTCATTCTCTCAGGTCGCTTAATGTTTCACCATGACCACTAAATGGCTAGTGACTCAGCGAGTGGTTAACCTTTCCTCAGTCATGTGTTTGCTAAGAGGTCTGGTGGTCTTTTTATGTTAGGTCCTGGTTAGAAGATCTAACGGCTGTCTGATGATCTAAAGGGTTTGTGTCAGAGCATCAGATCATGCACCGACCATCAATTCCCTTTCAATGAAGCATTGTAGTGTGTCAGTGGGTCCACTGCTACGTCGTCCTATGTGGGAGCTTTTCATTGGTCAGTTGGTGATGATTTGGAAGTTCTTCAGAGTGGGCCCAGAGGATTGTGTAGCTTTTAATCCAATGATTGGTGCATGATCTCATAGATTTTTTCTGACACATGAGATTATGCACCAACCATCGATCTTAATTTATTGTTAGAGCTTCATTTGGTGGGTCCTTTCTTTATGATGTTCTCATCTTCCATTGGTCCACGGAGTGATGACTGGGATTTGTCAGTGGGACTATGTCAGAATGTCTACAGGGATGTCAGAAGGATGAAGATTAATGACTGGCGTATATTTGCATACAGGTTTTCTAACACATGCAATCTTGCACCTGCCGTTCGATCTGCTAGGTGTTCAGGTCCTGTCAGTGGGTCCAATGCTAGGTCAGGGTGACATGTCATCTTTTGATTGGTCAAAGTAAAGATAAAATCTATGGGACCATGTTGCTAGGTATGTTGACTTGCTCAAATGTGATTGGTTATCATGTGCTGGTGAGGACTTCCAGGTGGACCAATGTGTCAGTGGGGTCACGGCTTAAAAAGGGATCTATGACAGGCATATGATCTAAAGGAATATTTGGGGGCCATGAGATCATGCACCCACTATTAGATTGGAATCTCAGTTTGAGTGGGTCCATTGTCAGAGCTTACCAAGGTGTTTGCTGACGGAGCGGCCGGAGCAAATAAAAGATTGCCAAGTGGAAAATGGACCTAGGGTTAGCAAGGTTCCATGAATCAGTGACTAAAGGTTTGTCTTTTGTTCACCAAACTTAACTAGGGTCAGTTAAAACAATTAGTGGTCCTGCAACCAATGAAAAAGGTAACCTGAGTTGAACTTGAGGTTAATTCTATAGATGAGCAGTTCCTAGGTAAATAGGAAGATCTAACGGTCATATTTTGAAAGGAGATTGAGATTTAAATGACGATTGTCGATTGAAGAAAAGTGTGGTGCCACCTGTTAACCATTAATATTCAAATTTTAAATATTTCTCTGTAGGGTTTTTGCTAGGTTTTGATCCAATGGTCGGTTGTGACAAAATGGGTAGCTAAAATTTATGTCTCAAGGATGATTGTAGTTGGGGAAAATGATGTGAAGACCTGCGCAGCCATCACAGGTCATTTCTTGCTTTTAGAGATTACCAATTTGAGCATTCATGGTGAGACTTTATGTAGGAAAGTTGATGGATCTAGGTTATTTGTCTGCAGGCAAATGAGGTACAGGGTTGGACACGTAAACTCAAATATCTGATCAGCCATGATGTTGCAGAGATACAATTATGATTAGATTTGATGAGCTAGGGTTTGATTATTGTATTGAAAAACCATGTAACCCTAGTTAGGTTTTTGACTCCGGCCTGTGTGCCAAATAGGAGATGTATATATTGTATTTTTGGAGCTTTTGAGTAGACAGTTGGACAATTGTAGAAGAAATTCATCTTTTCTTAAGGGTCATCTGTGGTATCATTTCTACCCTCTAGCTTATACAGTTATAAAGTTCCCATTGATAATAAAAACATTGCAGAGGTATTTTGTGACAATCCTTCATGTCCCTATGCTTCCTTGTTTGAATTATCTCTTATTGGATCAAAGTATATGATGTTTTTAGTGATATCTTAGGGTTCCTGATCCCTCTCTCTTTCTGCAACTATTGTGTGTTATTGTGGATGATTGGATGTGAATGATTTTGTGGGTATACTTCAACCCCCTAACAATCTTGTCTCATTCCTATGCTGAGTTGTAGAAGTGAATGTTTGTTTGCAGGTCATAAATTGTGTCTAAATCCTCAGTAATGCTATTGTTTGTGAAATCCTCTTTTTCCCTGAATGACCTCTTTTTGTTGCAGACCCTTCTATGAAACACTTATGAAAGCCTATTCAGTGAGTTGTGATCTCCTAAACTTAAGTTGTTCATTAATTTTATCTTCTATACTGAGATCCAAACCCTAATTTCGGTGTATCACCTAGTAGGTAGTTTGCTTTCAAGTCATTTCCCTTTCAAGCACTCCTTCTATCCCTTTCCCTCAAAAGATTTACTTTTTATGTCTAGAAGAAAATTAAGGTGATTATCCAAGAGGAACCAGCCTAGAACCTGGAGGTCTCATCTCAGTTAGCATAGGTCCCACAACCTAGAGATGATTCCTATGTTATACTAAGTTATCAAGACTAAGAGAGCTTGAAACAAAGGGTGCAAACTTAGTGTATAACAGTTCATAGCTAAAAATTTGACTATTTCCAAATCTAGTGAAAGTCATCTCAAATCAAAGATCTCATCAAGATGTACCAAAAAATACCTTGAATCTTAAAGAATGGAGCCTATCTTCTCAAGATAAGGATGGTCACAGTTTTGTCAAAGAAAGGAAGTTAGTACAATGTTTGTAGCTAATAATTTGACCATTTCCAAATATGGTGAAAGTGGTCTTAAACTAAAAATCTCATCGAGATAAACCAAAAAATGCCTTGATTCTTGAAGAATGGAGCCTCTCTTCTCAAGATATGAATGGTCAAAGTTTGGTCAAAGCAAGGAACACTAGTACATTTGACCTCATTTTTCTACCAAAATTTTTGACCATCAATTATAAAGGTTTAGGTTGGTCGGATTATAGAAGGAAAACTTTTTTTTTTTTAATTCATGCCCATGTTGGTTGAAAGTTCGACCAATACCATGTAGGTCAAAATTTTGACCAACACGGGCATAACTTTAAAAAGAAAAAAGATTTCATATCTCATTTCATTGTTTGGTTTTAACTTGGAGCACGTGAAGGAGGAGCACCTGTGAGGGTTTAAATTTCTATTTGGTGAGATTTTTAGGAGGACTACCTGGGACCGCCTGCGAGGGTTGCCACTGTTATTTGGTGTAAAAGGAGGACCACCTGTGAGGGTTGCCACTATGATTTTAGTGTAAAAGGAGGACCGCCTATGAGGGTTACCATTGTTATTTGGTGTAAAAGGAGGACCACCTGTAAGGATTTTCTTACTCTACATTTGTCTGGCATTGTTTTATGCTTCTATGCTATTGGTACTTGTTGGTTATCTACTTAGGGACGTGAGCAATGTGCCAGGGCATCATGTATTGTGTATTTGCTGGCACATTTTTTTATCACTGTATAAGTGTTTGAGATTTTGATCTCTATTTATATACATTTGATTCAAACTCAGTGACTCGGAAAAAACTTGCAAAACCCTAAATTTCTGAATGCTAAATCTCAAGTACAAAAAAAAGCCCCCCATTTTTTTACAAACAACTTTAAAACCTAAAGTAGACTATGGGTTGATGTGAGAATTTTACAGCACAATTAGAGGAATCTCTTGTGAGAATCCTCCAAGCTAGGTCTAAGAAGACTGCATCATAGGAAAAATCCATTGAGAATCCTTTCCAATTAATAAAGCCTTTCCTCACCTTCTTCGATGATAGCTCTCAATTACTTTGGTTCTACCAAATCAAAAGAAAGGATGAAGTGTTTCTAACATTCAAAAATTTCAAATGTCTTTGATTAGGTAAGGGAAGCAAGTATGTCAACAAAGAGTTTCAACAATTCCTTATGAATCACCACATCATGTTATAGTGTAAAATTTGATATATTTCACAGTTTAATAATGAGAGGAAAATACAATCAAATTTGTTTCTATGGGATTCCTACATACAAAATCCCCAAATTGTCCTCTAAACCCTCCTTAAACTAGGTCATATTCAATGTACACCTTCTAAACCCAATATCAACCAAAAAAATGTTGGTTCACCATATATCAAACATATACTAACTATTTCAACTGTAAAAAGGTACCCTCCTTATGGAAGATTATCTACTGCAATACATTAGCCTCCAATTTTGGTGTTCCTTCAACCAATATGCATATAGTGATCACCAAACATCAACACTCCTCTAAAATTTAAGATTATTTTCATATCATATATTTTACAACATGATCATTACATGAGTACCAATTCTTTACATCCATGGAATGATCATGGGATCATCATGAAACTCAAAAAAGTTAAGGAAAAACTCAGATTTAATACGATGTTAGCAAATTCAGAGAAAAAGCAGTCTACAATAGTTTCTTAAATCATGAAATTTTTTTCCATTGACACTTATTAATGTTCATTAACCATTCAAGAACTATGAAATATAGAAAATGAAACTACCATAAGGAAATTTTCATAAATTGGTTACTTTTATTGTTTCCAAACAACACAATTTGTACAAAATGCTTCCTCCTCCATACTGTTCTTTCCTTATGCCTTGACCAAGCTATATAAGGTGTACAAAAAAACTTTTTCAACCAATTACAATTAGTTCCCTTTGTTTACAAATGCATTTAAGCCTTTCAACAAGATTTCCCTTCTAATTAACACTAGTCGTTAGGATTTAAATATTTGAATTTTTTTAAACTATATTCAAATAAACTCCTATAGACCTATAAATTTAGCATGGGTCATTTTGTGACCTTATTACATCATCAAAATATCTAAAATCCTAACCAGCCAACCTATGCATCATGTTTCCCTATTACATGAATTTGGTCCTATGGTCCCTACCAGGACCATCAGGACATTTTCCAATATTTACTAGAAGAAAGCACAATGCCATTATGTAAATAGCTAGATGCATAATTCATGTCAAGTATGTGGATGTTAAGTTCCAAGGAGAAGTGGCTTCCTATGTCATACACATCATCAACTAAATAGTAAATAGTGACTTGAGTTCTCAAAGGGTGTACTCCATATGAAGGTTTGATGAAAGAAAAGTCAAATATTTCTCATCTCTTAGTGTTTGGATTTGATGCCTAGGCATACATTCCTTATAAAATTCATCACAAGATAGAATCTAAGTTGGAAGTGCATTCCATAAAATATAATTACAATTCCAAGGACTATCATTTATATAATTGTTCATCCAAGTAATCTTTATAAAGAGAGATGTCTTCCATGATAATATCTCTCTTATACTTCCACCAGGCCACTTCAAGATTTTCTTTCACCTAAGAGTTCTTACACTTATGTGACATTGTCCCTATTCCATCCCTTTCTTGCAATAGATGCTCCTACCACTCAAATTTGATGATATTTCACTATACTCCTAGTTATGTAGATGGCATCTACAATACCTGATTTGTACTTCCAAAAGATGTTTACTCTAGCAAAGATTCTTGAGGAGATCAATGAGACAGATCTACAGTCCACCGCATTCCATAAGATCAAATGATTGTGAAGCATTTTTTTGGAATTTTTTTATGCTTCTATGCTATTGGTACTTGTTGGTTACCTACTTAGGGCCTGTGAGCAATGTGCCAGGGCATCATGTATTGTGTATTTGCTGGCACATTTTTTATCAATGTATAAGTGTTTGAGATTTTGATCTCTATTTATATACATTGTTGCTATTACATTCATGAGGTACTTATTATGTTCTTCACATTACATGAAGCTAGGGAATCTTATGTAATTATTCCACTTTCTAGTTTACACACAATTTTATTTTTTTCCAGGAAAAGGTTGTTTAACTTATGATCACATTATTGAAAATTTATTTGCATCATCACACCTCTAAAAATTGATCTAATGGCCTGGCAGCAAGCTAAATATAAGTAAACATGCTTATTCATACATTCACTAATACCTTCAAGTTACAATGAAACATATTCCAACTCTTTTATCTTCTCATTAGATGCTTGTTTCTGTCCAAAAAAAATCATTACTTCTAAACTATCCCAACTTGGTCTTTATACATATAGACCATGTGAAAAACATGCTTTTAAGGTGCTTGGCTTATTAGGATGGCATTGGAGAAAATAAAGAGCATCTATGCCATATTTTTGTATATTTTAAGAGTGCACCCTCATGAATTCCTCTAACATCTTACTCATTACTAACCATTCATCAGACATCTTGACCTATGAAGAATCTTATTTCTATGACATTGTCACCAACATTACACTTCATGAAGTCTACAAAGTAATGTATTTGTTATCTCAAAATTGCCTAGTATGATACACATCACATTCCTCTCAAAAGAACCTATGGAATTGTCACTTGTTTGGCATTCTTACACTTATGAATCTTAATTTGAACCTCTCCTTGTAACCATTATCCTTTGAACTGACCTGCAACATTATTTATGTTCTTTGCATAGTGACATAAGAGCATGCAAATCATCTATAGTTGACCATCTCCTTGCATATCTCATGATATTTCATTATCTTTTTTGCTTGCATACTCTTTCATTGTGAAATCCATTCCTCATAGTGCTGACTGACATAAGGTCTCATGACTGTGGTATCACTTCATGTTGATCATGCCACATTTTTTTATGAATTTCTACTCATGCTTTGGAATGTCTTCTTTTTGTTAATGAATCTATTTATAAGCTAACCAACTACCCTTGCATTCCACTTGTACTTAAGACTAACCTTGTCACATTTTCTTAAGTCTTTTATATATTCACAAGATTGCTCTAACCCATATGAAGACTGTCATCTATGCTTCTTTTAATGACTTCCCTCAAAAATCCTTTGTCACTCAACTGTCAATATGGAAAACTTTGCAATTACAACATCCATTTCTTGTATTATCTTGTCTTTTATAACCACACCTTCATTGCTTACTTGTCCATTGCTAGATCTATCATATCCCTGCAATTTGTTGTTGTTTACTATCTTGACTACATGCTTTTTTAGGCCATCTCAACTGATAATTCAGCAACAACCACGACTATTCCTTTGTTGTATTCTTAAGCTATCCTCAATGTATTGTGACCCTGACATGGAATATTATCACAGTCAAAATCTTCACAATGATCTTCTTAAACCTCATTATTATTTCTTCTACCATCAAATTCCTTGGGTTTTTGATATGACCACCCCTTCTCTTGTAATTTCTTTCATTATCACTATTATACATCATGACACTTGTTTATTTGATTCTTAGTAGTGGGATGTCATATTGTCTTTTGTTGTCTTTCATGACTGAAAATTTTGACACTTCTTCTTCATGATTATTATTTTCCTTTAATACAATGCCTAAGAATCACTAGACAACCAAACTTAACAAGTAACTAACTGTCAATAGACTCTTCCAGTTAGTTGGTGGTTACAACCAGCCTTAAAGAGGCTTATTTGTGGTTGGATGCATGTGTTATAGGAAGATAAGATGGAGGAAAAAGTTAATGATCAATTCTAGATCATAACAATGAATGTAAACTATTTTCTAGTAATGAAAATGTAAATTCATTGGTAATCTGCCACTCACTGCCCATGAGGGTACAGTCTGACTATTCTATTGAAAAATGTTTATTTTTATGGTTGATATGGATCCAAATGATTTATAGGGTATGGTGTTACATGTCATTGGAGTTATGAATAGTTTTGTTCAATTTTGAAAGCATTTTTGGGTCCTCTAGACGTGACTGTCCCTATATAGTCAGGGTATACACCAGTCAGATTAGATAGATGCAAAGATTGGATTTAATATTGTTTCCTTTTCATGCATAATGAGTATGTTAGAATGATTTTTTTTATCAAGTTGAATCCATTCATGAGTTTCTAAGGGTGTAGAGGAAGTTGGTGTGTTGAAACACAACCAACAGTGACTATTCCTGCACAGTGCACCAATGAAATACCATGAGGACAAGGTAATGGGATAGTACTTAATGTTTTCCATGAATGGAAGGGAGTTTTGAAGGATGGATTGTCATTATTTTATGTGTTCCAAATTTTCTTTAATGTAGGGTAGATAGTGAAGTGGAAGAACATTCTCAAATTGCTTGGATAGCCCCGTTTAAGGGTCACTAGAATTGGGGACAAGCAAGGTCTAGATGATTGGTCCATTGGAGGACCATCTTTCTTTTCATAGAAGACCAATTTATGATTAGGATATGGTGTTAGATCCATTTTTGGGGTTTAAGAAGGTGTGGAAGGGTGTGTTTGAGAAGACCCTAGGTTATTAAGCCTTAAAATGAGGGTTTTGTGAATGAGACTTTAAAACTTGTTAGTGGTCCTTTAAAATGTGAAAATATTTGGTTTTAGAGGGTATCTAGACTCTGTATATGATAGAGAAGTCATGGTTGAGTGTGGAGTTGGGTGTTGCTTTGGAAAAGGAGGCCTAATGGAGGGCTAGTCACAAAGCACCAGTCCTAGTATGGACAGTTGGTCCAAAGGAACAATATTTCATTTTCTAGTATGTTGTATAACCCTGAAAAAGGGTATCCAAATATGTGATTATCTTCTTGAGTCTTTTGGGAAAGTCTGGCAACAACCTTGTGAAATCAGTCTAGAAGGCTACTAGGAAACTAGGATCATCAGGAGTGTGTACCTAGGTGTGGGTAAAGGATCTAGAATCGATCTTAGAATCCATTATTGTGTGGATTAGAGTGTTGAAGACCTTTTTTTTGGTTGTTGGCTGCATAGCTTTGCATAACTAGGGATTTGATTGACATGACTAGTGAAAATAACTTTGTTAAAATATCTATTCCTCTTGTGTGGGCATTATATTCTTTGTACACTGCTGACCTAAAAGTGAGTGTGAACACTTCCCCTTTTATATGGAGAAGGATATTGGTTTTGTGGCCAGCACCCTCATTTGTGAATGATTTTTTTTTTCCTTATGTAGGCTATGAAAGTAATTTGGGTTTTCTTCTTTATTAAACATCTAGGGTACAGTTAGTTTAATAGTAGTTTGACATAAAATATATGAAGGCTACTTAGTTTATCTTAGGGATAGAGATAATTTAATTTTAACTTTGGTTTTGTTAACAAAACTATGTTGACTTTATTTTGTATTTGTTTAACATGAGAGTTTGTAGATTAATAGGAGTTCATAGATACTAGTGTGCCATAGTTGCCCATCTATAACTAGTGAGATGCACATAACTCATGTACCTCATGCTAATGTGCTTGGATACCTTGTATACACTATTTTTCATTAGACTAGACATTATCCAAATAGTGATTATTTATATAAAAATCTATAACACATAGGCGGTCCTCCTTTTACACCAATTAATAATAGTGACAACCCTCACAGGCGGTTGGATAATGTCTAGTCTAATACAAGCACACTAGCATGAGGCACATGAGTTATGTTAATCTCACTAGATATAGATGGGAATTAATGCTCAATTGAATGATATGTTCCCATAAAAATGTGAACTCCTATTAATCTACAAATTCTCATGTTAAACAACTACAAAATAAAGTCAACATAGTTCCTTTAACACAACCAAAGTTAAAATTAAATTATTCAAAAAAGGGTTTGTGTTTTGAGTTAATTGGTTTATGTAAATCTATTTCAGCAACCATCATCTTGATAAACTCTCTGTTTGGTTTCAACACCCATGTTAGTTTTGAAGTAAAAAGTGGTATAATATCATTCGGGTTTTCTAAATTGTGGTAAAGTTTTGTGTTATACCCGTATGGACCAATGGCAAGGTTTTAGTCTCTATAACATGTGTGGATAGTTCTTGTTTATATCTCTAGCTATTTCATATTGGGCTTCATACATATTGTTGATTTTTTATTAAAATCTTAAACCTCATTTTGAGTTCTCTTGTCTATGATTATATGTCAAAACCTAATTTGAGTAAGGTTTTTTTTTGGAGTATGGTCATTGTTCAGTTTGTAAACCAGTGTTGTGTTTATGGAGGGTTTACTTAACAAGTTAACACATTGTGTAAGGGATGAAATCGTGACAGTTTTAGGATTATTATTTGAAAATAGTAAATGTTCTTGAAGATTATTTGTTAGAGACACTATCAGACTTATTAGAGATAACAAAAGACATTATTATGGTTATCTTAGAATAGAAAATGGTTATTATTTTGTTAAGGCATTCTTTTTTGAAAACTGCTTTGTGACAGTTAGACATGATATTCAATTTTTGAAAAGGATTTGTTTTCAGATCAAAGGTGAAAGACTATATAAATATATTATTCTTTTGCTCTCCATTGTAGAGAGTTGTACTGAAAAGAAATATCTTTCAAAAGATGAAAAAGGAATGTATTGTTTTATAATTTATTCTACTACAATATTCAATGCTTTGTTATTTATGCTAGTTCCATTAGTTGTGATTGGATGGGCATGGATTAAAAAAAAAAGTTTTCCTTCTATAATCTGACCAAGTGTCCACACTCGTTCTGCTGTTTGTCACCAACGACATCCTGATCAGTGATTTCGACCAACATGGGCATGGATTAAAAAAAAGAAGAAGAAGTTTTCCTTCTATAATCCAACCAACCTAAACCTTTTTAATTGATGGTCAAAAATTTTGGTAGAAAAATGAGGTCAAATGTACTAGTGTCTTATTTTACTTGAGTTGACTTCTTTCAATTTCTTTTAGAGTTGTCTCAAAATTCAATTCAATTCAATTAAAAAATTTCAATTTCACCTTGAGATAATTCCATTTTCTGCTCGGTCTAGCTCCCAGTATTGCTTGATCAAATCTACATATTTTTCACCTATGCATATACCTTCTCTAATCAACTCTGATATGCACAAGTGATGAACATTCATATTTTCCTAAGCAGTACTTTGAGCTTTCTTGTAACACATGTACTATTGTGAAAATCATCACAAGTCCATTTGTTGCAGGAACACTCATAGTACACATGTCTGGATGTCTGCATGTTTTTCACCTGTTCATATACCAAATGATGAATGCTCAATTGTTGTAATGGAAAAATATTAGAACCGTCCATATACGTTCCTATAAAAATGTGAACTCCTATTAATCTACAAACTCTCATGTTATACAACTACAAAATAAAGTCAACATAGTTCCTTTAACACAACCAAAGTTAAAATTAAATTATTTGAAAAAGGGTTTGTGTTTTCAGTTAATTGGTTTATGTAAATCTATTTCAGCAACCGTTATCTTGATAAACTCTCTGTTTGGTTTCAATACCCATGTTAGTTTTGAAGTAAACATTGGTATAATATCATTTGGGTTTTCTAAATTGTGGTAAAGTTTTGTGTTATACCCATATGGATCAATGGCAAGGTTTTAGTCTCTATAACCTGTGGATAGTTCTTGTTTATATCCCTATTTCATATTGGGCTTCATACATTTTGTTTTCAAAATTGATTGGCCTATAATTTGGGTGGTATAGTAAAATTATCCTTGCTGCCTTAGAATGACATCTTTGTTCAAACCATTGATTGCAAAGATTTTTTAAGTACTTGAATCTACAATAGAACAATAGTGGTGAATGTATGATTATTATAATCATATGATTATATGTTATAATATTTATGTAATAAATGTAGTAACGATGGTGTAGTGCATTATTGATATAGGTTCAATGGCTCTTGTCAATGTGCCAAACTGTCAATGTGGTCGTGGGTAGTGTGTGTTGAAGACTTCATAGACATAGAGAAACCCCTGGACGATGATTTTGGTTGTGCCCAAATAGAAAAAAAGGTTGCTAATGTGTATATATTTAATGTTTCTAATGTAAATACTATTCATTATATTATAAGAACTAATGTAGATTGGGCATCATAGGGAAATAATGGCTGCAGATACTTTAGTTGGGTCAATGACAACTCATCTGCATCTATCCGCCCATCTCCACTTATTCACGATGAAGGATTTGAGTGAAAAACGTGTTAGGCTAGGGAAAATGCCAAAATTATATTTTTATGATGCCTTCTCTATATTGTAATTGCATATCTTTGTTGCAACCATATGCAGAGATGAGCTCAAAAATTAGTCAGTTTAGTATTTTCATATTGTAACTAATATTTTAATATAGATATGGTGTAACTTATCTTTTCCTCAAGTGCGCATATATATGGTTTACATCTTTTTTTACAATAATTCTTCATGTTTATGGCTCAGGTGAGCCCCAATATGCTATCAATCACATGATTTAATGTATAGTGTTTTCTTGGTTATTCCATTTGTTCCTTGACCTTTGAAGGGCATTTGGTAATTTAAACTACACATAAGGATCCACCAGTGACCCTAGTGCTCTTCATGACTCCTTCCATTGACCTTGGTGCTCCTGCACCAACTGCTAGCACGAAGGAAGATTTGACATAAAATATGTGAAGGCTACTTAGTTTATCTTAGGGATAGAGATAATTTAATTTTAACTTTGGTTGTGTTAAAGGAACTATGTTGACTTTATTTTGTAGTTGTTTAACATGAGAGTTTTTAGATTAATAGGAGTTCATATTTTTATGGGAATGTATCATTCAATTGAGCATTAATGCCCATCTATATCTAGTGAGATGAACATAACTCATGTACCTCATGCTAATGTGCTTGGATAGCTTGTATACACTATTTTTCATCAGACTAGACATTATCCAAATAGTGAGTATTTATATAAAGTGCTATA
>BSBK01007392.1:0-5000 GCA_027943335.1 Chamaecyparis obtusa
TATATATATATTTATATATGTGGATATATATATATATATATATATATATATGTACATATATATATATACATACATATATATATATTGATGCAGGAGCATCCTGGGTGTAAGAGCAATCTTGCATCACCCAAAAAATATTTCTGTTTTTGTATTCAATAAGGGCTATTTTGTGCAGAGCTGCTATTTATGGAAAGTTACTATTTTTGGTAATTTTTGTATGTGCTCAGAATGATCTGATTTCTTTCTTGGAGGTTGATTTTGGTCATATAAGTCTGCCAGTAAAGTTTCATTGCCAGATCAAGTGTATATTGGAAGATATTGAAGATTTTCGGTATTGGCAGTAGGGTACAGAAACTTTGAACTCAGTTTTGAAGGCTTTAGAGGCCCCGGATGAGGTTGAAAATTTGGGTGACGGGCACTTGCGTGGGTCGAGCCTGTAGAGCGCTTCGTGGCGTTTCTGAAATGGGGTTATAGTGGCCGAGCGGGTCAACTGGTGATGACTTATGGTCTTCGGAAGTTGGGCCACCTGAAATGGCGAAAAATAATTTTCTTCAAAATTTTTGTTCGGGTTTCAAAGGTTATCTTGAACCGACTATGATGTAATAAAATGTAAAATAAAATAATTCTAAGTTTGGTCGGCCTTATTGGCTAAAATTCTCGAACCTTCCCAGGCGGTGGATAATTGCCTATATAAGGAAGGCTGTATTATTGTCTTAGGCAGTTCAGAATAGTTCTGGGTAGTAGATCTGGGTAATAGTTCGAGGCTTTGTCCTGAAAATTATTGTAAGGGAATGCCCATGTGGCTTTGCATATTGTAATTCTGAAAGTTTGTAATTCCACATTTGTGGAGATAATAAGAAGCCAATTTTCTGTTCTTGCATATTGTTGTTATTTCTCTATTTCTGTTATGTGTTTGTGGTATTAAGGGGAGCACCCTTCATCAAGTGGTATCAGAGCAGGAGTTCTTGAGTGTGTAAACAGATCGCCGACTGTGAGGCAGTTTGCACAAGGACCACTTGATGAAGGGTGCTCCCCTTAATACCACAAACACATAACAGAAATAGAGAAACAACAACAATATGCAAGAACAGAAAATTGGCTTCTTATTATCTCCACAAATGTGGAATTACAAACTTTCAGAATTACAATATGCAAAGCCACATGGGCATTCCCTTACAATAATTTTCAGGACAAAGCCTCAAACTATTACCCAGATCTACTACCCAGAACTATTCTGAACTGCCTAAGACAATAATACAGCCTTCCTTATATAGGCAATTATCCACCGCCTGGGAAGGTTCCAATACATTTTATTACATCATAGTTAGTTCAAGATAACCTTTGAAACCCGAACAGAAATTTTGAAGAAAATTATTTTTTGCCATTTCAGGTCGCCCAACTTCCGAAGACCATAAGTCATCACCAGTTGACCCGCTCGGCCACTATAACCCCATTTCGGAAATGCCACGAAGCGCTCTACAGGCTTGATCTGCGCAAGCGCCCGTCACCCAAATATTCAACCTCATCCAGGGCCTCTAAAGCCTTCAAAACTAAGTTCAAAGTTTCTGTACCCTGCTGCCAATACCGAAAATCTTCAATATCTTCCAATATACACTTGATCTGGAAATGAAACTTTACTGGCAGACTTATATGACCAAAATCAACCTCCAAGAAAGAAATCAGATCATTCTGAGCACATAAAAAAATTACCAAAAATAGTAACTTTCCATAAATAGCATCTCTGCACAAAATAGCCCTTATTGAATACAAAAGAAGAATATTTTTTGGGTGATGCAAGATTGCTCTTACACCCAGGGTAATTTGAGAAGTGACCCTGTCACGACTCAGGTGTGCAGAGGAAAACCAAGACAGTTAACCTCCTCCTTTGTTAGCCACGATGAATCTTCTACAGGTCATCCTTTTCATTTGACCAAATACTCTTCATATGTCCTATTCCTTGTGCTTCTACCAACACAACTATCCAGTATATCTTCAATCTCCTTAGTGTCTGAACTAGTTGCTGGAATACTCCACTGTGGTGTTGTGATCTCATCTTCAACACCTCCTTCATGATACTCTGTCAGATCTGAAATGTTAAACACTGGTGAAATATTTAGCTCAGTAGGCAATTCTACCTCGTATGCGTTTCCTGAATCATGTTTCTTCAATATCCTACATGGCCCAAACTTCTTCATTTTCAGCTTGTTATATGTACCAACTGGAAACCGCTCCTTCCGCAAATGAACCATGACTTCATCACCAACCTGAAATTCCTTATACCTCCTTTTCTCATCTGCCTTAGCCTTATACTGTGCATTCATCTTGATAATATGCTTCCTCACCTCTTCATGGATGTTCTTCAAATATTCTGCAAAATCTTCAGCTTCAGCACTACTTATTTCTCCTTTATCTATCTTTCTCAATTCAGATGCATTTCTTGGACTACTTCCATATATAATCTGGAATGGTGATTTACCAGTGCTCCTGTTGACAGAATTATTATATGCAAATTCTGCCTGTGGTAAAATCAAATCCCATCCTGTTGGCTTATCCCCAACCAAACATCTCAGCAGATTTCCCAAACTCCTATTCACCACCTCTGTCTGTCCATCAGTCTATGGGTGATGTGATGAACTGAACTTCAAATCTATCTTCAACTTCTTCCACAATGTTCACCAGAAATATCCAACAAACTTAGTGTCCCGATCTGAAACTATGGTCTTTGGCAAACCATGAAGTCTCACTACTTCTCTGAAAAACAATTTTGCTACATGAACAGCATCATTAGTCTTCTTGCAGGGAATGAAATGTGCCATCTTCAAAAATCTGTCAACCACCACAAAAATTGAATCATGTCCCCGCTGAGTCCTCGGTAAACCAAGAACAAAGTCCATGCTGATATCCTCCCAAGGCTTCTCTGGTACAGGTAACGGCTGATACAACCCTGTATTCTGATTCACTCCTTTCACCATCTGACATACTCTGCAACTTTGTACAAACTTCTTCACATCTTGCTGCAACTGTGGCCAATAATAATTCTCACTAACCAAAGAAAGGGTTTTGTCACGACCAAAATGTCCAGCCAATCCTCCGCTATGCTTCTCCTTGATGAGATTCTCCCTCATAGAACTTCGTGGAATGCACAACTGACTCCCTCTGAATAGCATATCATCCTGGATGATGAAATCCAACCATTTCGTCCTGTCTAGAGTAACAGGTTCTGTACAAGCTTTCCAAGCTTCACCAAAATCAGGATCCTCTGGATACAAATTCTTGAGTTCCTTGAACCCAACCACTTCAATCTGCATTTCTGTTAGCAATAGTTGCCTTCTGCTAAGAGCATCTGCAACCCTATTAGACTTTCCACTCCTGTGTTTCAAAACAAATGTATAACTCTGCAAAAACTCAACCCATTTCAAATGCCTTTGATTCAATTTTCCTTGACTATTCAAATATTGCAAAGCTTGATGATCAGTATACAAAACAAACTCCTTAGGAAGCAGATAATGTCTCCACTTCTTTAATGCCTAAACTATAGCATAAAATTCTTAATCATAAATAGAATATTTCCTCTTGGAGTCATTTAACTTCTCGCTAAAATAAGCAACAGGTTTACCTTCTTGGCTCATAACAGCTCCTATTGCAGTACCACTAGCATCACAATCTACTTGAAACACCTTATTAAAATCTAGAAGTGCTAAAACAGGTTGTTTTGTAACTTTTCGTTTCAACAATTGAAAACTCTTTTCTGCCCCATTAGTCCACTTAAACTCTTTTCTATCCCCTCTCATTGTTTCAGTCAAGGGTCCACAAATACTGCTAAAATTTCTGATAAACTTTCTGTAAAAGCTAGCTAGACCATGAAAAGATCTTACCTCAGTAGCACTCTTTGGAGTAGGCCATTCAAGGATAGCCTGTACCTTCTCTGGGTCCATTTTTAGACTTTCTCCTGAAACTACAAACCCCAAATACACCAACTCTTTCTTCACAAAACTGCACTTCTTCAAATTAATCAGCAATTTCTCTTCTCTCAACTTCTCAAATACCATACGAATATGCATCATATGCTCATCCAATGTCTTACTAAAGATCAAAATATCATCTAGGTAAACAATGACAAACTTACCCAGAAATTCTTTCAGAACCTTATTCATGAGCCGCATGAAAGTGCTCGGTGCATTGGTTAGCCCAAAAGGCATGACTAACCACTCATATAGTCCTTCCTTTGTCTTGAAGGCAGTCTTCCATTCATTTCCTTCTCTGATCCGAATCTGATGATATCCACTCTTCAGATCTATCTTTGAGAAATACACAGCTCCACTCAAACAGTCCATAATATCATCCATTCGTGGCAATGGAAACCTATACTTGATTGTGATCTTGTTTATTGCCCTAGAATCTGTACACATCCTCCATTCTCCATTCTTCTTTGGTGCTAATACCGCTAGTACAGTACAGGGACTCAGACTCTCACGGATCAATCCTTTCTATAACAGTTCATGTACTTGTCTGTTCAACTCCTCACTTTCTAAAGGTGTCATTCTGTGTGCTGCCTTATTCGGAAAACTCGCTCCTGGGATCAAGTCCATCTGATGACTGATCTTCCTGACTGGTGGTAATCCATCAGGCACGTTGTCGGATACAATATCCTGAAACTCATTCAACAAATCTGCAACTTCTACAGGAACATCTTCTACTTCCTCTTTACCAGCTTTTGGAATTAAAGCAAAACATACATGCTCATGCCTCATACCATCTAAGAATTTCCTTCCATCAACAAATGTTATTCTTCCATTACCACATAACTTTTCTTCGGTCTCCTTCAATGGCTTTAGCTTATGTCGCACTCCATCCTTTGTCAGGGAATAGGTATTCGCACGACCATCGTGTACAGCACATCTGTCAAACTGCCATGGTCTACCCAACAACATATGACATGCATCCATAGATATGATATCACACAATACCTCATCTTGGTATCCACCAATCTTGAACTTCAC
>BSBK01007392.1:7500-141271 GCA_027943335.1 Chamaecyparis obtusa
AACATTAAATTCCATGATTAAATATTTCAAAAGTGAGAATATTTAATTAATTCACATTAATTAAATAATTCAACCACACTCAAATTAGCATATAATTAATTCTCAATTAATTAATGCATCAACTATATAATATAAATAATAATTAAACCAAATAAATATATTTATTTAACTACCATTTAAATACTATGCGACAGGTAAAAATAACATGATCTAAAAATAGAAAACACATCAAACGCCACAATCCAATGAATCAGAAAGACCTAAAGACCCACATTCAAAATCAGGACTTAGGTGTAAACTCTTGGCAATTGGACGAGTTTAGAAGGGTGGAAACAGGGAATGTTGTCCCCTAGTTTAGGACAATAATTGGCTTAGGTTAGGATTTGGAGCTGAATACTATCTCCCCTCTTTTATCATTGAGATTAGTGATAGGGCACGCTCATCTTGACAATTCAAGGAAGTCGATACCCGGTACCTGCGAACCTGCATAAGAGACAAGCATGTGCATAAATAAAGATATAATAGACATTGGTGGGGATTGGCCAATCGTGTGGATCTCACAAGTAAGTAACTACGACTCTATCCCTCAAGCACATCAAGCACATCAAGAAGAAATATAAAAGCATAGATGAACACCATACACATGCAAGTATGGGGTAAGTATATTCAACAAACATCAACATTTCAAAACCAATATAACATCATCATAGGATATAACTGAATCAATATAAACATCATAGACATCCATTTATTAAAGATTCATCATAAAGTGACATATATCTCAAAATGATAATAATACTGAATAACAAAGCACACATACAAGTGGCCCAAAAGAGTTTGGCAAGAAAACATAAAAGAAAACTATGGAGGGGTAGTACATCCACCTCCCCTAGGAATAGGCTTACTCCTAGAAGCCCATGAACAAAATAGGAACATAAGTCCCATAAACAAAACTACACTCAACTAAAAAACTAATCAAAGGATCACTTAGTAGGTCCCATCGGACCCTTTCCTACCCTATGATATGAAATCTGAGGAACAAACCCTACTACAAAAGTCCTATGGGTTCTACCAGCATCACTGACTCTAGGCTCAGAAGCTACTGGCCTCTATCTTGACTGCTGAGCTGAACGCTAGGGACACTTGTTTGCCTTATGACTGAATTGGCCACAAGAGAAACAATCTCTATTGAAACCTTTCCCCACTGATGGTGTAACAGATTATTGGAAACTACCTCTACTAACCTCCTGCTGAGGATTTTGAGCAGGCTGACTATAAGAATGATTCTTGATACACTGATGATTACGGAAGTTCTTGGACTGAGAACCACTGCCCTGAGCTGGATAAGAAAACCCCTTCTACTACTGATCCTGATTACCTCGAGAAAAAGTAGAAGGTTTATCATTCTTCTAAGATTGATTCCCCTTGGAATCACTAGGCTGATCACCTTTCTGAGTACCATGACCCAATGCAAGATTTTCTTCCTTAAGGGTAGCCTTAATGGCTACATCTTTGAGGGTCTTAGGCTCAAAGATTAGAACATTCCTAATGATGCGAGAGTTCAATCCCCTAACAAAGTGTTGGACTAGAAAGGCTGTATCCTGTCTAAATCTAGCATATTGTTTGAGCTCAAAGAATTTTCTCTCATATTCACTCACCATCATAGTCAGTTGTTTCAAATTATGAAACTCATATGCTCTTTGTTTCCTCCACTAATCAGATAGGAAACATTCTCAGAAATTCTCTAAGAACAATTCCCAAGTAACTATATCCATCCAAAGACCTAGCTTCTCCTCCTCTATCCTCCACCATACAGCTACAAAATCTGTGAGCTGTGTCACTACATATCAAGCTTTAGTATTGCTACTAAAGGGATGCATGGAAAAACTTCACTCTAAAGCTATGAGCCAAGTCTCAGCTTCAAGACCAATACCTTTCCCATCAAAGGGAATAGGTCCTCCCCTCATAAGGTCTCTCATATGGTTCGTTGCTATGATTGAAAGATCTATAGAGAAGTTCCTCCTTGGAGGGCTCTTGGATCTCTCCCTTTCCCTCTCATTCCTCTAAGAAAGATGGGAAGCATTCTTCTCAGCTCTACCCTGATCATGACCAAGATGATCTAGCATTGCCTACAAGAGTTGTCTCATATTAGGATCATCCTGACGATTTTCTCTCTACTCACCCCTAGACTGTTGGTGGTTACTCTCCTGACTGACACTCATAGAAGGGCTAGGCTATCCACCCCTTCCATGGTTACCAGCATGACCTCTACCATGACCTCTAGCAGCTCTAGTCACAAGCATAACTCCTACGTCATATAGAGATCCAAAACAACTCTCAACATAACTCAAAACAAAAAGAAAAGAAAACATAAACACAAAGCAATGGTCTGAAAGCATATTGTTTTATGTCTATGTTTAGTTTCAAATTTAATAGATTGCACATCTAATGGGCACACAACTTCCCAGAGTTCCCAGTGTAGAACTTGGTACTTTGATACCAAGTATAATGCCCCGCCAGGGAACCCAAAAGAACTTAACCTAAAACATGCGACTAAGTTTGCAGAATAATTTTTTTTTTAAAAAGTTAACAATTAATAACATCAAAGTTACAATGCAGAAGCAAAGCAAAGCATAAACAACCAACATAGGTTACAACTCCAAAGGGTTCCTTGACATAGATTATGAAAGAATAAATTAATTAATTATGATAAGATACAATTATGAAATCCAAGAATACATAAATACAATTGGTACCATAAGGTAAATATAATAATAAGCATCCACTGCACATGTCGCAGGGTATGAAATACAATAACTGAAACAAAATACATTAAGATAACTTTGAATATAAGATATAATTATACAAGATCACAAGAATGAGAAGAACAAGAAAGAACAACTACCTACAAGGATCATCCAGCCTCGGTGCACGAACATCAGAATCTCAAATGGTAAAAGAATCACTACCACTCGACCTCATGAACCTAAATGGTCCACTCCCACCATGTTGAGGAGATAACATCAGATCCCACTCAGATAACAAAAAACAACAACCAAGGAAGAGGTCTTGAAAGCTTCTAACTCAAGGAAACCTAAGATGCATACATGAAGTGTCATCACATAAGCCAAATCTAGGGTTATCCCGGTAGTCCCTTCAGACCCCGATGCCCTAGTGACTCTATGTGGTTATAGTAACCTCTCATGTAGACAAGGTACTACCTATGCCATCTCCAGTCCATATAGGTGGCAAGCATCATCTCAACTCCCATCCTAGCCAAACTCAATTGGGAACTCAGGCATGGGCGAGGCACAAAATATCTTTTTAGGTTCATTTTAGATTCCCAATGTTTATTAATTATCACTTATTACTCTACTTGTAATGGGATCTCTTGGTAGCCACTTCCGGGCTCTGGCACCAATTTGCAAGCCACTTCCTGATATACACTTAGAAGACCTACTCTAGGTTTTCACAATAATCAAGCCTAATCTCTGAGTTAACGTAACTCAAGAATCTTCATAACTAGATTCAACATGAGTGACTAGGAAACACTAGGATCAAACCCACCTAGGGTTAGAACAACTCATGTAAACTAACTATGCAAGCATGGCAAACAACATGGCAAACAACATGGCAAATAAAGACAACTACAACCCCCGAAAATCAATACAAGTCAAATTGACCAAGGGCATAAAAAGGGTCTCCATATAAAAACATGTAGACCAAAGATTGTATCACTAACAAACACTAGGATATTTATATATCTTAGTCAGATACAAATTAAAAAACCCCAATATGAAATTTATTCTAGTTTTCAAATTCATCTAATGAATAAATCAACTAATATCAAATTATCAAATAAGAGTTCATATTCAAATTGAATTAATTCCTTTACAAACAAATTGTAAAATAATTAATATACGAACTATAATCCATTGTTTATTCACCTCAAAATAATCTTTTTAACAATAAAAGAATTATCTAATTTCCTTCAAGTAATTACACAACACAAAGAACATACAATAAGATAACTAAGTTGTTAAAATATTATAATTATCTTTAATAATAAATAGATTACAAATAACAATATTAATCATAAAACTGATTATTAAATATACTAAATTAAATTAAAAAAAAATATTTAATAAAATAAACTAAATTAATTAATAATTTTTTTTATAAAACTAAACTAAACTAAATTAATAAAATAAAATTAATAACAATTAAAAAGCTAAAACCGAATTAAGCGTAAATAAATTTAAATAAAAAACAAGTAAAGCGGGGGGTTCATGGATCCCCGTAACCCCTGTCCCTGTCTCCACAGCACAGAGACCGCACAACCCACACCGGTGACAGTATTGGTGGTACTGCCACACGAGAGCCACTGCCAGGCCCGCGTAAATGTGGTGGGGCTTCTTTCAAAGGACCAAATTTTTTTTTTTAAAATAAAAACTTTACTAATATAATCCTTAAACATATTACGCTTGGCATGTTTTAAACTAAATTTAAAAAGATTTATCCAATACAATCTTTAATAAAAACAAGAACATATTCTACATATATATATATATATATATATATATATATATATATATATATATATATATATATATATATATATATATATATATATATATATATATATATATATATATATATATATATATATATATATATATATACACACACACACACACACACACACCACAATTATGATTATATCAAACATGAATAAATTTTCCAATAATAACACAACAAGCTCAAAACCCTAGTCCAATTGGGTTTTTCTTAGAGCTTCTCTTAGAGATTCCTCAAAACTGACAAATTGCAAAATAGAGTGACCAAAACTAACTAAATCACATAGCAATGACATACAAAACTTTTCATGCATTCAGATCCAACAGGCACAATGAAGACACACCTTTCTTTTCTACAGAGATAAAAAAAAATAATAACAAGAATAAACTTTAAAACCTACCTCAAAAAAAAATTATTCCAATTTGAAGAAGACCAAAATGAAGAACACAGACTCCAAGGCTTTCAAAAATATTTCCCAAATCTGTCTCCAAAATTCCTCTTTCAAAACCCATGTACCCCAATAATGGCCAAAACCCCTACTATTTAAAAGAATTCCCCTTTCACATGCAAAAATATAAACTCAACATCAAAAAGGGCTTGCATGAAGATGAACTTCAGTTCACAGTTCAGTCTCAGTTGAACTGGAGTCTCCTTTCCTCTTTGACTTGAGTTGAAAACACATAACCAAACTTCAACTTGAATTACTAATTCAATTTCATGCAATTATGAATGTACAACATAATGCATTCAATTAATTAATAATTAAAACATTTAGTTAACATAATTAACACATGCCAAAATAACCTTTAATTTAATAAATATATTTTAATTAAACAAAGGTTAAATTCCATGATTTAATATTTCAAAAGTGAGGATATTTAATTAATTCACATTAATTAAATAATTCAACCACACTCAAATTAGCATATAATTAATTCCTAATTAATTAATGCATCAACTGTATAATATAAATAATAATTAAACCAAATAAATATATTAATTTAACTACCATTTAAATACTATGCCATAGCTAAAAATAGCATGATCTAAAAATAGAAAACACATCAAACGCCACAATCCAACGAATCAGAAAGACGTAAAGACCCACATTCAAACTTAGGACTTAGGTGTAAACTCTTGCCAATTGGACGAGTTTAGAAGGGTGGAAACACGGAATGTTGTCCCCTACTTTAGGACAATAATTGGCTTAGGTTAGGATTTGGAACTGAATATTATCTCCCCTCTTTTACCATTGAGATTACCGATAGGGCATGCTCATCCTGAAAATTTAGGGAAGTCAATGCTCAGTACCTGTGAACCTGCATAAGAGACAAGCATGTGCATATATAAAGATATAATAGACAATGGCGGGGATCGGCCTATCATGTGGATCTCGCAAGCAGGTAACTACGACTGCATCCCTCAACCACATCAAGCACATCAAGAAGAAATATAAAAGCATACATGAACACCATACACATGCAAGTATGGGGTAAGTATATTCAACATAAATCAACATTTTGAAACCAATATAACATCATCATAGCATATAACTGAATCAATATAAACATCATAAACATCCATTTATTAAAGATTCATCATAAAGTGACATATATCTCAAAATCATAATAATACTGAATAACGAAGCACACATACAAGTGGCTCAAAAGAGTTTGGCAAGAAAACATAAAAGCAAACTATGGAGGGGTACTACATCCAACTTGTTCTCTACTGAATTTTGCTTGCTCCTGAATGAGTTTCTCACATGCTTTCCCATTATACATTCCTTGCATATAGTATCAACTAGCTTTGCTATGCTAGGTAGATCTCTTACTGCCTTTACATTTCTTATCTTTACTATGTTATCAAAATTGATATGACATAGTCTTTTATGCCACAACAAACTATCATCAACTTTAGCAACAAAACAAGTTGCTTCTGAATTGAGTTGATGAACGTTACCTCTTGTCTTTGAGCCTGATGTAATCATAACACCATCCTTGTTGTTAATGATGCATTTGTCATCTTTGAACTCGAACTGATAGCATTTTCCAAGTAACCGTCCAACACTGAGAAGGTTATGTTTCAAACCAGCAACATAAAGAACATCATCAATACTGTTCTTTCCATCCAAGGTGATGACTCCTCCACCAGCTATTGGTTTAGGAGCATTTTCTCCAAATCTTACCATACCACCATTGTATTTGTCCAAATGAACAAACCTACCTTTATCACCTGTCATGTGATGTGAACAACCACTGTCTATAATCCAGTCTGTCCTTATGTCAGCTTGCGAAATCAATACAAGCTCTTGATTCTCTTTCTTATGTTCATGAGCTATCTTATTATTCATTTTGTCTATAATAGCAATGAATCCAATTTATTCTTCAGCAGATTCTTCATCTAAAACTCCATCTCCAGCATAGTAGCATTCCTTAGAATACTTAGGCTTGTAATCCTTTTTGAACTTTCTATTTCTAGTAGGACACTTAGATGCAAAGTGACTGATCTTATTACATGAAAAGTACTTAAATGGAAATCGACCTTCATATTTTCCTTTTCCTTTCTTTTCTCTTTTGGCAATCATAGCAATAAAATCATCTAAAGTTTTCTCTTCATCATCATCATCGAAATTACCAGAAGTGTTTGCAGATTTCTTACCACAAACTATTACTTTGAAAGTTGTCTCACTCTTAGGTTCTATCTTCAATCTTGAAATCTCAAAAGCTGAGATTTTGTTGATCAAGGTCTCTCTCTTGAAATTAGATGTAAGTTGCATGGTCTCATCAAGGATGTTGATCTTGCTTTCATATTCAAGAGTGAGAGTAGTCATTAACTTGTCCATGATGTCCTCCTCTGAAATCTCTCCACCATTATTTCTGATTCCAGCAACTGCTTCATTTATCCTTTGATTGTAAGCTTTGATGTTTTCTTCAGGAAGCATCTCTAATGCATTGTATCTTTTCTTCCATGTTTTTATGCGTGCATCCTTTTCTTGTTTGTCTCCTTCAAATATGTCTTCTAGGTGCTTCCATATTTTTTGGGCTGTATCTACCCTTTTTATTTCTAAAAAATCACCATCAGATAGGGCCCTGATAAGGTCTTCTTTAGCAATAGCATTCTAATGAAACAATTCCTTTTTCCTATCAGTAGCATCATCCTGTGCAAGGTCTTCTAGGGTAGGTATCTTTGCTTCTTCGATAGTTACATCACAAACTTCAAAACCAATGCACTACAAATGGGTCACCATCTTGTTCTTCCAATCAAGATAATTCTCTCCATCAAACTTAGGACTTTCTTTCTTGAAGTATGCCATCTAATCAACCTCAATCTAATAAAATTTCCCTCCGAGGCACTTGGCTCTGATAAAAATTGTTAGGAATAGTCCCAAGAGATAATTGAGAGGGGGGGGGGGTGAATCAGTTATCTCCAAGATTCAATTATTTATCCAATTAAGTATACTTAAACATAAAGCATAAACACAATGAAAGAACACATGAAAACAACACCAATATTTTGGTTACAGGGAAACCCAAATAGGTAAAAACCCCGGTGAGACTTGATACCCACTAATATTCTGTAATAATGTATAATGATCCTTGTTAGAATATCCTTACCCCTGTTAGGAGTTTCTTTACAATATATTAAGTACAATAGACCTAGTCAAGGGTCGGACCCTATTAGGAGTCTTTTACAATTGTCCCTATTAGGGGAGAGGACGCACTATCTGAGAGCACACTAATTGAAGGGGTGAAGGCTACAACCTTCTGAATAACAGATACACACTATATCTAGATCTTGGTGAACTGCACTTTAACGTGCTATCTGGATCAGTTCCAATAAATAGCACAAGTACTTTACTTGGTCACATAGATTTTTCTTCTGATGGCTCAACACTTCGTACACTCTGCTCTGCTCTACTTCATCAACTATGAACCACACTTTAACAATCACAAAGGACTACCTATAAATATATTTCCTCTAAATCATATAATCAAGTTAGCCTATTAGAACCACCTTGAAATCACATTAGAGAAACCACAAAAAACTCCAATAAACATTCTATCAGCTCTACTATGTACGCAACACATTCTGGGACCTGTCCAATAAGATAATTGTAGACACATGCTACACACTGTCGACTCTACCAAAACAACTGGATCTTTATCTGTAAGATGAATTAAGTCATGCACTCTTAACAAAACATCAATAACTCTTCTCTAAGCTTAACTCCAAGGGTGCATACCCTAAAGATAGGCGCAACTCAAGAACTAATAAAATCTCTATCGACTCTTCTGAATAAACACAGGAAACTATTACTGGCGAATAGCAACTATATAACTTCACTTCTACTCATCAATAGAATATGCGTCCACAACTAAAACATCACTAACATGTATTCCACATATATCCAAGTGCGCAAGTCTCCATGATAACTGTACAGAAAACCATACATAGAACACTACCTATTACTCTATCAGGAACACTGCTGAGACTAGCTACTATAAAACTGTCTGTACTAATAGTTAACCTCTACGCCCATGATATCATGTTGATATCATGTCCATGCTTCATATGTAGAAATATTACTATATAAGACTTCCACACATGCTACTTTCCATATGTTTTCATCAATGACAAATATACAGTCAGTACTGGCCTACTAGCAAATCTCCAACTGTATTAAAGAGGCTGAAGGCACCAGTGCAAAGCACACAAATAATGAAGTTTTGCAAATGTTTTTGAAGTTTTAGTGTGCACACTAAACATGGATGATATGCACCAAGTTAAAATCTACACACATAATGGAGGGTGCTGCCAAGCTTCCCCCTACATACCAGTTGTTTTTTGTGTTGGATGCATTATAAGTGCAGTGCATACAATTAAGTGAGGGCTATATAAGTTTCCCTTAGATACTATGTGAGAATCTAAAGGAATAAAAACACCTTTTATTATGGTTTTTTTTATCAAGCGGTAGAGACACTTTCAACACTGTGATATATACACTAATATTTACAAACTTGCGCATTTCTTGTATGCAGCACACACTTCCAGTAGCTAGTGCGTGCCTTTTATTGAGGTGTTGTGCATACCACAAGGAGAAAATGTGCATTCTATTTTCACCAAGGATGAGTTTTTGAGGATCATGGTGCATTCACGCACCAAGGAAGTAGCTAGTGCATGAATGGAGTGAATTGGGGACAGCTAAAACAAAGGGGTATGTAATGGGATATATCCCACATTTACCCAGCCACGCACTAAGAAATGTTTTATATACAAATTTTCCCAGAATGTATTGTGAAGTGAAGAGTGAAGAGGGATTTTTGGATGGGCATTCAGTGTGGGCCCAGTTGGTGTGTGCTAGTTGGGCATGCTCTAAGTATAAATTTTGAAAGGTAAGACATTATAAAATCATAAAGATTAATCCCACATTGCCCGTGTAAGAGAGAAATGAGTTTTTTATAAGGTAAAATGCATAGTAAAAAGGTGTCCAAATGAGGATTCCTAGCTGGGAGCTAGCGCACGTGAGCATGGAAATCGATGATTCTAGTTGGCTATGATGAGGAAGACAACTTGAGAGTGGGTCCCACATGCAAGGTAATGATATTTTGGTGAGGCATGTAGGTGCAAGTTTGAGCCTCCGGATGCATTCCTAGAGATCAACGGTCATCACAATATCGCAACCACGAAGATGCTTGGATGATAACCATTGTGGGAATGCAACTGAGTGACAAGTGTCAACCCACTATTACTTACTTTAGAATTTTTGGAAGTAAATGCTACACTAAGAGAGATGAATACATAGGAAAATTTGATGCTAGAAGTGATGAAGGTATATTCCTTGGCTAATCTACTAGAAGTAAAGCTTATATATGTTACAATCTAAGAACTAGGAAATTGATGAAAAGTGCTAGTGTGAGAGTGGATGAAAAGTTTCAAGTTAGAGAAAGGTATTGTGACTTTAACCCCTATGAGATTTATTTTGAAAATATGAATGAAATTAGACAAGAAAAAATAAAAATAAATGGAATGAAGCATCTTAGGATGTTTTAATAATTTACAATCACATAAGTGTGTAGTTGAGGGAGAAAACCACACCTAAATATGTTATGAGAAATCACGCTATGGATTAGATCATTGGTGACAATACTAAGGGAACTAGAACATGATTATAGAACATAGAAGGGAGGTTACAAACTACAAATTCCATCTTCTTAATCTCGCAAGTAGAACCAAATTCCAAAGATGAGGCATGAAGAGATGAATCATCAAGCAATGTCATGAAGGAAGAACTAGAGAAAATTTAGAAAAACAACACTTGGGAATTGGTTCCAAGACCTAAAGACAAAAATGTGATTGGTACTAAGTGGTATTTAGAAATAAGATGAATGAAGGAGTTGTTGTTAGAGACGATTAGGATTTAGTAATACTAAGAGGAGGGGTGACTCAGTATTACAACACTTCAATATAAACTTAAACCAATTGAAAATAAACCATATGAATGCTAAAATGAAAAGAACATAAACACATAACACATAACACATAACTCATAACATCATTATTTATTTTTGAGGAAACCCTAGCTAAGGGAAAACCTAGGTGGAGATGGTACACACAACTATGCACTAAAATATAAAATCCTTGTTAGGAGATCTAGCCCTAGTAGGAGCTAAGTATTACATAGTACATTTCCTTGTTAGATGAATGGAAACCTTGTTAGAGGTATACAAAAACCCTGTTAAAGGTGTGGTGAGCTCACAACTCTTACAATCAAAATTCTGTTACAAAAGTGTTCTTCAAGAGTGAATAATACAAGCATTTGGTATGCTTTGATAGTTCAAGTTATGATTCACAATAGCCTCTATCAATCTCTAGTCTCACATCTTCTATCAGTTATCTATAATATCCCAAATTCTCATCCATCACATCATCACCTCTATCACACTTATTGCTTCCACAAAACACTCTATACTTATATCAATTCTATCATCCAATCAGCTCTCAAATACAATACAAAACATAATAATTATTTATACAAATGATAAATACTAAGTCGATGATCTTATATTACCAAAATCTCAGCAATATACAACCTTCATTTGACTTATCATGTTACCATTACATCTAACCTTCCCTTAATCATCGTGACTATTCATATGCCCTATTTCATTGTTCCTTTGTCTTTGCATGCCTTCATAACACTATAACTTATTGATATGAACACAAAAACACATGCAACCTTAACTGAAGGTCATACATATCCAAAATGTCTTCCTCTAAGTTTTCAAGCCATAACACATCATATATCACATTTGTTGATTAAAACAGTACTACAGTATAGTGTAGCTCTGATTATGTACTTAGTCATCTTGATGACCATGTCTCCAATAATTATACTCACTTCATGTAATCACTCTATCATATGTGTGCCATAAATGACAACCCTCAAGTGATCCATAGTTCTCTTAAAACATCACTTTCCAACAATCTCTCCCTTTGGCATTGGTGGCAACACTTAGCAAAAAATGACTAAGTGTCAAAACACTATCTTCCTTCTACTTCTCTATATACATATTATCTCTTTTTTTTATTTACAATTTTATCTTTCTCTCTCTTTTTTATTTACTTCTTCTCTTCTTTTCATTTTTCTCCTTTTCTTCTTCTCCCCCTTTGGCATAAATGGAAAAGGTACATACAAAACTTCAAAAACTTAAGCATATACAACTTAGTGCTTACTCACCAAATTTAGAATGTCTTGGAAGGAGTCTTCCAAGGTCTTGAATTCATCATTCCATGTCTTAATCAGTAGGTCACTGACATGGATCAGTCCATTCAATGCCTAAGATGCAGTCTCTACTACCTTTAGCTGAGTAGGTATAGAGTTTGTCATTGATCCCTTAATCTTCTCCATCTCTATGAGATGAGCTTCAAGAATTCATAGCTTGGGAGTGATTAAACTCTTTAGAAAACCAAATCTTGCCACTACTCTCCCTTTCTCTATATCCAAGACATTTACTTTGTCCAAAATATTAGATGTCTACTTATCCATTTCCAACACAATTTGTGAAGAGGTTTCATAATTGTCCATTATGTTTTCTAATGTAGCCCTATCATTGGCTATAATGTCATCAATATTCTTAACATGTTTGATAGGATTTATGCAATAGCTATATACCTTTCTTCCTTGTGCCACACAACTTTTGTCTTTGATTGTAGTTTCTTTTAGAATGCCTAAGTCCCATGAGATAGACTAGCAAACTTCCTTCAACTTATTTTCAAGGTATCTTTTCTCAGCTTTATCCTTTGCGATCTTCAACAATGAATCAAAGTGGTTGTCAAATTTTTCCAGTTCCATATTCAAGTTCTCTACATCATCCTTTCCTTGAAATGTGAGAGGTGTAGGGAGTATTTTATTCACAGTCTCTACTACCCTATAAATCACCTTGATCTTCTTATCCCCCTTCTATTCTAACCTTTCCTTTTCCTTAGAAAATTACATGAAGGATAACCTCAAGAGTTCATCCTCATCCATACTTTCCACATCAATGCTTACTAGTTTGGCCATACTTACCAAAAATAATGTGGAGGAGGTTTTAGGTTCTTGTTTGAGCTCAAATCTTACCTCTTCTTATTTTTCTTCTCCTATCTCTTTTTCCTACTTCTCCTCTTGTTGTTTCTCCTTCTCTTGTTCTTTGTCTTCCTATTTTTCTTCTATATGTTCTTTCTTTTTCTATCCTTTCTCTTCTATTGTCATCACACTATCTAGATTTACTTGAAATAGATCATTTAAATCAAGTGAGGTGTCAAGTGATATAGGTATACTAAAAATGAAGAAGTATGGTTTCTTGTCATCTTCACTTTCTTTCACACTCTCTTTAGCTATCTTAGAGATTTCTCCCATTCCTAAAGGTGTAGGCTTGGTAACTTTGGGAAGTGAAGACTTCTCAGGCATGTCTCTCATAAGAATTTGATCGAATGCCTTTTGTGCATCTTCTATTACTTCATCATTATTCCTTTCCATTATCTTTACAAGTTTGGCCTTGGTTCTCAATAGAGGTTTGAGTTCCTTGATGATTCTTTCCCTTTCCTGTATGGATACTAAATGCAACATGTCTTCAATAAAATTATTTCTTATAGTCTCATCCTTTGAATGTGCTAAGAATTTTCTTATTTCCAACTTGCTATACAAGTCTTTTGGTATACTTCCTTCTATTTCTAATACATTCTTCTTATAGACTAACAAGTGCTCAATTACTATATCTTCAATTACTAGCTAATTTTTAGAGTTATATATCTCATAATACTAAATAGAGATCAAATGGATCAACCTCTATTGAAATGTGTGTGTATATTGTACAGGGGAAATATGATATTCACTCCTAAATCCAAATTCCCAAAGGAGAAATCCAATTTGATCAACCAAAAAGGTTAATACACAATCAAATCAATCTAAGGAGAATATGGAAGAGAGAGAGAATAACCCTATGTATCCCTACGGTTGAATTAGAGTCTTTAGTAATTGAAATATAAATACTAACCTCAAATTAGGGAAGATCTAGAAAATGTCAAATTCTGATTTCTATGTATACTTTCAGGCAATTCTATAACCTGTTTCGGATTGGAAATGCCGAGATAGAGAAAACCCATAAATATTTCTCCAATATGAGCTCAGGTCGAGTTTGATCCTCATAAAAGGTCAAATACTACATTCTTTATTTGAAGTCTGATTCTGATTCTATTTGCAGATCTCAAAAGTTCACCGAAAAGGGTATCCAAATTCGCTCTCAGATCCTAAATCCCGCACCTGTACTTATAAGAAAAAGAGGTTTTTTGTTGTTTTTTTGAGGGGTTTGCCTTGGTCAAACCCCAGTTTGGAATCAACCTTAATTTTGAAATTGAAATAGGAATGCTAGCAAGTAGTAGAAAAGGATCTAACAATGAAGCTATGCAATTAAATAGATATGTAATTGTATTTTGAATGTAAAAAAGTATATTGATATGAAAGCTTGAACAAAATAATAAATGTAAATAAAACCTCCATGATTGTATTTTTGGAATCCACCTTGAAGGAAGAATGAAATGGATCTTGAAGATGAACAAAGGATCTTGAAGGAAGATCACACCATCATGATGGCTAGATCTAGGGTTTGAATGATGAATCTTGAATGCTTGAACCAAATCCCTTCAATGGCTTGAATGCTTTAAATGCTTGATCTTCAATGGAGAACTTGAATGGAGAAGAGGAATTGACTACTTGAATGGATGCTTGCTTGATCACCTTGAGAGCTTGCACATGAAATTGCTTGAGATGAGATGTGATGTCAATTGCTTGATTGTGGATGAGAAAATGAGAGAGGAAGGCCTCCTTTTATAGTGAACTAGGGCACAATCCTCTAGAGGGGCCACCTTGGAGAATTAAATCCAAATTAGGTCCTAACCTTTAGAAAATATACCTAGATTAAATGCAATTAGAGGCTTTACCATCCTGAAACCCGAAATGGCCAACCCAGAGGTGGGAAAATAAATATCCTGAAAGCCCGATGCTTGTAAATCAAAGAAATTGGAAATTTGAATGATGGGGGGAAAATTTAAGTTGGACCTAACCTATTCAAGTTTGAGCTTGAACCTGACCTAGTCAAGATCAACCTTGAATTTGACCCTGGGCCTAGATTCAGTCAGAACCAGGTCAGGAGGTCCCGAGGATGCCCAGAAACCTAGAAATGATATCAAGATAGGATAGAATGCTAGGGATAGATATAAAATCCTATGATTACTATGATGAAGGCTAGGAGGACATATTTATAAATCCTACTTAGAAAATAGAGCCATGGAATAGGGAAATTAAGGAGAATCCTTAGGATCCTAACCCTATTTTCACCTAGAATGAAGAAATCAAGTGTAGGGAAGAAGTGGAAAGTGGGGAGAAAGCCAAATACATGAAAAGACCTGAGAAAGGTGCTTAACATGACCCAAAATGACTTACTTGGAGGGCTAAACACTCTTATCATGGAAGTGCTTCCATTTTAAGATGATACATTAAGCCCCCACTTTAGCAAGAGTATGGACTTGATGCAAACTCTTGGTAAAGGAGAAGAAAGAGGAGATCCAAGTAGATTCACAAAGAGATAAAATAACACTTAGCTAAGGACATGAGCCCCTAGACTAAGGATTCTACCTCTTCATACACACCCGGGGGTGCCAAAAGAACAAGGGTTAGTACTAAATAACCCAAATCAATTAGCATAAGAAACCTTGCTAAGAAATATTTCTCATACTAATATCATATTTGGAAAGCTATCATAAAAGGATAAAAGTTTACATAAGAAAGACAAGAGCAAAACTATAAATAACATAGCTTCATGATCCCGTCCTATTAGCATGAAAGCAAAAAGAGAGAAAAGAGAAAGTGATTATGTCACCTAGTAAGATGCCCACCTTATCATGAATCACCTTGGAGGGAGAGCCCAATAGGTTCACCCATAAACTATGCTTGCAAATGTAATGCATCTTTTGATGGCTTCTGGAATACCCATAGATCCACCTTCTTGTATCACTATGAATATGAAATGCATGTCTCCTCAAGATTTAGCAACTTATGTGCATTACCTATAGAAGATCTAGCATATAAATGTGTGTCTTTTTAGGATTTAGCAACTTATGTGCATTACCTTCCAAGATTTAGCATATTTGAAACTAGAAATACATGTCCCTTCAGGATTTAGAAACTTATGTGCGTTACGTTTAGAGGATTTAGCATATTGAAAAATGTGTGTTACCTTTGGAAGATTTAGCATACAAATGCGTGTCTTTTCAAGATTTAGAAACTTATGTGCGTTACCTTCCAAGATTTAGCATGTAAAAATTAAAAAAACTATAGTACAAGGGAGGCCCTATATATGCCTCCCTCCTTAAGATGGCAAAAACATACTATTTTGACATGTTAAGGAAAGAAAAAGAACAAGCATAAAGCCTTCCTCAGCATCAAGACAATATCCAAAAACAACACCCAGTCCAAGCCAAGAAGGTCACAACTCCTATGAGGCCATGGAAGGGATGAATGTAAAGAGATATCATGCAAGAAGTGAAAAGAAAGTAACCCTTATGAGGGATAGCACACTGTTCAGTTTCCAAGGTGAGAGATATATCAACCATGGGAACCCAATGTCAAACAATAAAAATAGGTTATGATCAAGGACATAGATCCTTAATGAAAACCAAAATTTTCATGTATGATTGGATGTCACATAATATATAGATACTACTTACCCAAGGAAAAAGTTGAATCCCAGAAAGATAGAAGGAAATGGCATCCTTGCCTACCAAGTGTAGGAACAAAGATGGAAGGGGATACCTACTTCATAATGCAAGGATATATCTAGTTTAGCAACAATCTATACCATATCCTGAGTGAGGGATATTGACCCCTACATCCAAGAATATAGATAATCATGAAAAGGATATGTCACTCATGGAAGAGGATCCTCAAAGAAAGAGATCTTATCAACAAGACCCCCCACCAAAGAGGAGTGCTTTAGATAAAATATCATCTTTCAACAGCCAAAACAAAGATTCAATCATCAAGCCCTTGCAAACAAGAGGAAGAGGAATCTTTGGAATGAGGGAAACAACTCTAACACCAAAGAAAGGGTGAGAGTTTATAAAGAACATAATTTGTAACATGGAGAAGAAGTGATTACTTAGGACAAAAACTTCTCATGTAAAAAGGTTATCCATAGTTAGAACATCTATCAATATGTTGAAATAATGTTACAATATAAACAAATACCACTAAGCTAAGGAAAGCAGTTCCCTAGACAAAGAGAAAAAAAAAGAGGTACCTTGCCCCCTAGAGATAGAGACAAGGGGTACCTTTGCAAAACAAATGTCTTTAGAAAAGATATCTTGAAATATTCTATGGATGAAAACATAATGCAAAACCATAGAAAAGTAGGAGACAAAGAATACCAATTAAGCTCAAGACATAATATATATACTAAAAGCCTAATGGATCCTAGGAGACTAGATGAATATACACCTCTTGCCCCCTAGTCATGATACAAGAGGGAAAGAACATCTACATTATATCTAAAGGAGGGGAATCCCCTATATCAAAATTATGAAGGAATTGTAAAACTATAGGAGAGTGAGATATAATTCCTAAAGTAGCTCTTTCTCTAACATATAACTTGAAATGTTTACAATCAGCAAGTAAATGTTTGTTACTATAATGAAAAGGACATTTATATTTGTATAGAGCATCTACTGGCATAGGTCTAAATATTTCTTTCTTGGAATTCATTAGCTCAACATATACCTTCTTAGCAATCTCTTGATGAGTAGTAGAGTTATCTAATATAGGTGTGGGGAGAAGAATGTGAAGAGGAGGATGATGTTTAGCATCACCAACCTTAACTTGAGACTTTGAACAACCAACACCATACCTATCTGATTTAGGGGGGATATGAACTGGAAACCTGATACCATGCTCATTAACTCCTAGCCCTAAACATTTATAACCTTGTTTAGTCACCATATTATATCCAGTAGTGTACATATTATGTAAAGCTTCTAAAGGAGGTGATTGTTTATCATGTTCATGAGTAAAGGTTGTATAAGGTGGGATAATAGGTTTTGAAGAAGTTTCTTTACCCTTTCCTTTAATATCATCATGAATCAGAGGAGAAGGTAAATCAAAGAAATCTTGCACATCCCCATCCTAAACTATAGCTTGAATCCCATCATAAGTATGAGAAGAGCGAGGATGAATAGATGGAGAATTAGGTATCAAATTATGATTAGGAATATTAGGATTAGGATTGATAGGATTAAGATGAGGATTAATCTAATTAAAATTAGGAAGATTAGGAGATGGTGTGTCATCTACCAAATTATTCACATAATCTAAAAGATGAATAAGGCTACCACATAAATCCCTAAGAAAAGTTTTAAATGTAGGTAGACTAGTGTCGATCAACTTCACAAAAGCATAGGCAAGAGAAAAGTGAAGGGTCATCAACATAATGAATTGAATGATACTCTCATAAACATCATAGGTATTATAAAGAGATGCTAAAATAAGAGTAATAACAAAAATAAGTACACACAAAAGCATCTTAACAATTTCCATAGAAAATGAAATACAAGAAATATTTTTGGATTTTATTGATTATATAGATTTTTTTGGATTTTTGAATTTTAAAATGCAAGAGCATAAACTAGATCTAATCTAAATGCAAGAAAGTATCTAAAATCTAACACAATAGGGCATCTAATTCCACAAAATAAAGGAGAGTAAGTATGTCGGGTTCACCAAAATAAATAGTGATGGTGAGCACACACAAAGGGAAATCTAACACCAAAAAGAAAGAGAATAAGCTTGTCAGGTTCACCAAAATTAATAGAGGTAAAATGGATTCACCTCTATTGAAATGTGTGTGTATATTGTATGGGGGAAATATGAGATTCACTCCTAAATCCAAATTTCCAAAGGAGAAATCCAATTTGATCAACCAAAAATGTTAATACATAATTTAATCAATCTAAGGAGAATATGGAAGAGAGAGAGAATAACCCTATGTTTCCCTATGGTTGAATTGGAGTCTTTAGTAATTGAAATATAAATACTAACCTCAAATTAGGGTAGATCTGGAAAATGTCAAATTTTGATTTCTGTGTATACTTTCAGGCAATTTTGTAACCTATTCCAGACTGGAAATGCTGAGACAGAGAAAACCCAGAAATCTTTCTCCAATATGAGCTCAGGTTGGGTTTGAACCTCATAAAATGTCAAATACTACATTCTTTATTTGAAGTCCGATTATGATTCTGTTTGTAGATCTCGGAAGTTCACCAAAATGGGTATCCAAATTCACTCTTAGATCCAAAATCTTGCACCTGTACCTACAAGAAAAAGATGGTTTTTGTTGTTTGTTTGAGGGGTTTGCCTTGGTCAAACCCCAATTTGGAATCAACCTTAATATTGAAATTGAAATAGAAATGCTAGCAAGTAGTAGAAAAGGATCTAACAATGAAGCTATGCAATTCAATAGATATGTAATTGTATTTTGAATGTAAACAAGTATATTGATATGAAAGATTGAAAAAAATAATAAATGTAAATCAAACCTCCATGATTGTATGCTTCGAATCCACCTTGAAGGAAAAATGAAATGGATCTTGAAGATGAACAAAGGATCTTGAAGGAAGATCACACCATCATGATGGATAGATCTAGGGTTTGAATGATGAATCTTGAATGCTTGAACCAAATCCCTTCAATGGCTTGAATGCTTTAAATGCTTGATCTTCAATGGAGAACTTGAATGGACAAGAGGACTTTAATTCTTGAATGGATGCTTTCTTGATCACCTTGAGAGCTTGCACATGAAATTGGTCAAGATGAGATGTGATGTCAATTACTTGATTGTGGATGAGAAAATGAGAGATGAAGACCTCCTTTTATAGTGAACTAGGGAAAAATCCTCTAGAGGGGCCACCTTGGAGAATTAAATCCAAATTAGGTCCTAACCTTTAGAAAATATACCTAGATTAAATTCAATTAGAGGATCTACCATCCTGAAACCTGAAATGGCCAACACGGGGGCGCGAAAATAAATATCGCAAAAGCTCGATGCTTAGAAATTAAAGAAATTAGAAATTTGAATGAGGGGGGAAAAATTGAGGTTGGACTTGACCTAGTCAAGTTTGACCTCAATCTTGACCTAGTTAGGATCAACCTCGAATTTGACCCTGGGCCTAGATTTAGTAAGAACCAGGTCAGGAGGTCCCCGGGATGCCCAAAAACCTAAAAATGATATTAAGACAGGATAGAATGCCAGGGATAGACATAAAATCCTATGATTACTATGATGAAGGATATGAGGACCTATTTCTAAATCCTACTTAGAAAATAGAGCCATGGAAGAGGGAAATTAAGGAGAATCCTTAGGATCCTAACTCTAATTTCACCTAGAATGAAGAAATCAAGTGCAGGGAAGAAATGGAAAGTAGGGAGAAAGCCAAATACATGAAAAGACTCGATCAAGGCACTTAACATGACCCCAAACAACTTAATCAGAGGGCTAAATGCTCTTATCATGGAAGTGCTTCCATTTTAAGATGATACAAATACATGTTTAGTGTCTTCAAGTTTCCATCTCTTATTATCCTCTTCTGTAAAATCTTGATATCTGGCTTCCATAGATCTTGTGGCTTCTTCTGTTCTTCTTTTTCCTCTTTCTTCTTAGTTACCTTGTCCTCTTTCTTCTTTGTTTCTATTTCTACCTTTTTTTTGTTATGGCTGTTTGGTTCGTTAGATATTGTAGATCTCCTAGGTGTGGTCACAGGTGTATCTACTTGTGCTATCTTCTCATGGGTAACTGAAAAATGAATTATATCAGATGTGGTACTTATTATCTTTTATATTTCAAAGGGAGGAGGTGCCTCAATTTCCATGCTAGAGGACCCTTCTGTCATCTTTTTCCTTACTTCTTTTAGTTGTTCCTTGGTGATTCCAGCCTTCACTGCCATTTCATTAACCAACTTTTCTATTTTTCTCTTTCTTGTCCATTTTTCTTGTTCTTCTCTAACCCTTGCTAACTTTTCCAAGTAATTTCCCCATCTTTCTTCACGTGTCTATCTCAGCTACCAATACATGTTCAATTTTCATTACAAGAACCTTAGAACTGACCTCATACCCCATAGGGTAGCACCATTTATTTCTAGGCTCAACTTCTTTAAAGAATACACAATCAGTTTAAACCATGAAAAAGATTGTGTCTTTCTATTTCTCAACTAACTCCTCAGGTATCATGTATATCTCCTTCATTTTCATTTGAAGAATTTTAATCATTGCAAACAACTCATCATCAACCCTATTCTTGGTTTGTCTCCAGTAGCTTTCTGAGATTTGTATACTAGTAGGTACACTATCCTTCCATGCTCTAGGGTGCATTCCAAGAAATTTTTGCTCAATGTGGATGTACATGTGGATTAGAAGTGAGCCAAACCTGAATGCTTTTTAATTATCTTTCTTGATAATCCTCACATTCTCCAATAATTGTTGTGGTAGGATCTCACATAGATTATATTTTATGTTTTCCTTAACCATTATGTAGACCATCATGATTACCTCTATTGATATAGAATTGAGTCTGCTACTATAGTACAACTTATATCCTAGTAGCATTTCTACCAATCTCACATCTTGCTAAAATATGTCATTCACAATCATTGCTCTCTTATTCCATTTGGAATGAGTTAGGGTCTCTACTTGTTTCTTGAAATTTTTATCAGCTACAAGAAGGGCTCTAGTATTGTCCAACCTAGTTATCTCATGAATGAATTGACTACATATCTTTACATGCTTCTCTCCTATCTAGATGAACTGATCATGGATTCTTCTTAGTATTTTTTTGAACCATTCAGTCTTGCATAACTCATTTAGAAGGGTTAACTTAATGATAGATTGGTCTTCCAAATGTTTGAACTCTTCTTTCATTTTTTGATCAGACTCTATCATTTCATCTATCTCCGTATAGATCTCTACATCCCCTATGGTTTCATATTTATAGTGAATGTAAGTCCTAATATCTTGAATGTGTATCTCATTGTATGGGATTTGCAAAAATGATCCTTCGGGATCATCCTCAAAAGACTTAAAAGGGTGCTTCTTAAATTTATATCTTGGCATATCAACTACATCATAGATCACATGTGCATCCGTATCTTCTTGAAAGAGTTATATGATCTAAATACCTTTAATACACCAAATTCTAGAACTTCTTAAATTGATCATGCAATGTGGCTACTACATGGCTGTAGTTTTCTTTAAATCTGATCTCCTTGGTTTCTAATTATCAAATGGTGAGGAAATGATATTATTTAAGGTCTTTTATCTATCATTGGTTGAGTACGTGCATTTATCATAGTTAGCTCAACTTCGCACACTATCCAGTCAAACATAAATATTGCAATCATAGGATATGAATCTCCAAGTGTTGTGATCATAGATATAGACTTCATAATGTCTATATACACTATATCTAAGCCCATATGAGCTTATTCCACATAATTAGGGGCTGGATATAATCTGTTATTTGCATCTAATGCTCCCTCTATGGCCATGCGGCCTTCTAGGTCGATGTAGTAATGTCAACATCATGCAAAGACACAGTAGAAACTATTATCTCTCCCTGAACCAATGCCTTATTGAAATATTTTACCTTCAATATCTTCTCATCATCTTCATTTTATGGTTTATTAAAATGATTCTTGAACTTATCTATATACTCATTAAGACTTTTACCACTATCACCAATATTCTTCTTTATAACCATAGGTGGTGGTCCTCTTCTATTGTTCATTCCATTATACTTGAAAAAATTTTCTATGTGTCCTAAGTTGTTGCATTTGAAATATTTAGGTGGTCTTCTATCTTGATTAACCTACAACTTACAATACATTGTAGTATGCCCAAAGTTATTGCATTTGTAGTATGTGATCTTTGCTATTCATTCTTCTTTGATGTAATCTTGATTATTTCTAGACTGATCTAGTTTGTTGCATTCTATTTTTTTGTGTCCATATGCATAACAGTGGTAAGAATAACCAGTAAAGGGTTTGAAAGGACCTTTACTTCTGCAATCTCTTTTCATGTATCCAAGTTTGTTGCATCCAAAGCATCTACCTCTAAAAGGTCTAATTTGATATTTAGGTTCTTCAAAAGTGGATTTATCTTCAGTCTTCACTTCATGTGATTCATTGTGAGTCTTAGAACATTCTCCTTCATTGTATCCATTCCAGTCATGTCTCCTTTAGGTTTCTGTCTCTCTCTTTGTTCATCAATTTTATCACTACTCGTGTAACTTTTGAATGTGTAATTTGGATTGAGTGAGTTCACCTTTTATGATCTAATTGTATTTCTCCAATTCATGGCATTTTTCCTTGTAGTGATCAAGTTCTATCTGCATCTCTCCTATTTGTATGTTTTCTTCTTTCAGATTCTCTTCAACTTTGTATCTTGCATCCTTTTCATGTTTAATTTCTTTACTCATCAAAAGATTAATTTGTTCTTTTTCATGCTCCATCTTTTTTACTTGGTTTGATGTATCATTGTCTAAATCCTCTTTGATCTTATCCATAAGGTCCTATCCTTGACTTCTTAAAAGTTCAAGTTGTTCCTTTATTTTCATAATGTAACCTTTTTCTCTTCTTAATTTGAATTTCAATTCAGCATTCTCAGCCTTTTCTTTGTTGAAATCATCAAGCCCTTCTTTAAAGTGTAAGATATAAAATATATCTATGATATATTTTTATATCTATGTGTAAGTGTATGTGTGTATATATGTAGATGTGGTGTGTGGGAAATGTTGTGGACATACCAAACTTAATAAAACATAAATACTTATCTTGAAAAGGAGCATATTGAGAAATCACATTTTTTTGGTGTCTGTACTCAGTTTCAAGAAATTCTACAACCGGATATGGCCTGGAAACACAAAATCAAAGAAAACCCAGAAACCTTCTATCTTTCTGAGTAAGGTAAACCTTGACCCAAAATAGGCGTAAGATCTTACCTTGGGGCCCAATCTTACCCCTTTATGTCAACCTTGACCTACACTATTTTGACAAAAAAACCTATTTGTGGATCCTAGAAGTTTGCCAAAAAGGGTACTCAGATCTGATATGTGATTCACTGTCCTACACCTATACCTGTAAGAAAAAGGGTTTTTTTGTTTGGATGAGGGGTTTGCCTTGTTCAAACCCTAGTTTGGAATCAACCTTAAAAATGAAATTGAAATAGACAATTCTAGAAAGTAGTAGAACTAGATCTAACAACAAAGCTATGATATTCAATAGATATGCAATTGTATTTAGAATGTAAACAAGTGCATTGATATGAAATCTTGGACTCAACACTAACAAATGTAAATCAAAACCTCCATGATTGTATGCTTCGAATCCACCTTTAAGGGAGAATGAGTATATCTTGAAGATGAACAAAGGATCTTAAAGGAAAATCACACCACCATGATGGATAGATCTAGGGTTGAAAGATAAATCTTGAATGCTTGAACCAAATCCCTCCAAAGGCTTGAACACTTGAATCTTTGATCTTCAATGGAGAACTTAAATTCTTGAATGTAGATGATGGCTTGAATTATTCCTTGAGAATTCTTTTTAGAATAATGGATCACTTGATACTTGACAAACATATGCAAAAGAGATGGGAAGATGGATTGATTTCACACTTGATCGATGGATTGAAATGAGAGATGAAGGCTTCCTTTTATACTAGTCTAGGGCAGAAAATTCTAGAGAGGTTGACATAGGAGAATTAAATTCTGATTCAAACCTTAACCCCTAGAAATGGACATAGATTAAACATAATTTAAGAGTTTAGTGCTCTAAAATTTGAAATAGCGGACCCAAAAGTGATAAATAAAACTTTTTGAAACTTGACATCCAAAAACTTCTGGATTTTGAAATCTGGACCTAGGTTTAGGGTCAAGGTTGACTCTGATCTAGGTCAAGGTCAAGGTCAAACTTGAACCAAAAGGATGACATTGACCCTAAGGTCAAGAATCTTAGGGTTTCAGGTCAAGATGCTAGAAATAGTCTGGAAAGAGGTGGAGAAAGGGGCATAGCAGGGGGTTTAACAATATCCAAGCTAGAGATCCCATGAAAGCATCTGACATGAGCTCAAACCACCTACTCGGAGGGTTAAACTAGTCCTAAATGGAAGTTCTTCTATTTTCCAATGATACATTTAGCCCCCACTTTAGCAAGAGTATGGATTCAATGCAAACTCTTGGTAAAGAAGAAGAAAGATCCAAGTGGATTCGCAATGAGATAGAATATCACTTAGTTAAGGACATGAGCCCCAAGCTAAGGATTATAACTCAACATAAATGCACAAGGGTGCAAAAACAAAGAGAAAACTAAATGACACAAAAAGAGGAATTAGTACAAAAACAAACCCAAATCAATTAGCAAAGGAAACCTTGCTAAGAAATGCTTCATATACTAATATCATATTTGGAAAGCTATCATAAAAGCATAAATGATTACATAAGAAAGACAAGAGCAACACTATAAATAAGATAGCTTCATGATCTAATCCTACTAGCATGAAAAAAGAGAGAAAACATAAAGTGATTACCTCACCCAATAAGATGCCCACCTTACTTTGAATCCCCAAGGAGGGAGAGCCCAACAAGTAGAAAAACCTAATAGTTCACCTAAAAAAATTGTGCTTTGTAGTTGTAATGCATCTTTTGATAGCTTTTGGAATACCCATAGATCCACATTCTCACATCACTATGAATATAAAATCCATGTCTCTTCAGGATTTAGCAACTTATGTGTGTTATGTTCGGAGGATTTAGCATATTGAAAATTGAAAAATTTTGTCTCTTCAGGATTTCACAACTTATGTGCGTTACCTTCAGAGGATTTAACATATTTGAAAATTGAAAAATACCCGTCTCTTCAGGATTTAGCAACTTATGTGCATTACCTTATGAGGATTTAGCATATTTGAAAATTGAAAAGTGCGGCATAAGGGAGAAACTATATATTCCTCCCTCCTTATCATGGATGTCTACTAGACATGATAAGGAAGAGAATGAGGATACCTACTTCACAAAGTAAGGAGACATCCTATTTAACAACAATGTACACTATTTTCTTACTGAAGGGCATTGACCCTTACATCCAAGAGCATAGATAATCATGAAAAGGATATGTCACTCATGGAAAAAGGATCCTCAAAGAAAAATATCTTATCAAACAGACCCCCACCATAGAGGAGTGATTTTAGATAAAATATCATCTTTCAAAAAGAAACAAAGATTCAATCATCTAGCCCCTTGTAATCAAGAGGAAGAGGAATATTTGAACAAAGGAATACAAATCTAACCCTATAGTAAGGTAAAAAATTTATAGAGAACATAATCTATAGAATAAAGAAAAGGTGATGACCTAGGACAAAAACCTCACATAAAAGGATATCCATAGCCAAAACCTCAGTCAATATAATGAAATTGTTAGCTTGTGGTGACTGATTAGGAAAGTACTTTACATATTTTTGGCTAATTTTGGGATGACATGTTGTAACTCATTCTAACCCTAAAGTGGCAAAATATTGTATAATATGGCTTAGGGTTAGGGTTTTCATAATGTATGTTTTAGTAGTTTCTTATGGTGGTATTGAGCTGTAAGGGATTATGGATTGTAATCAAGTTGTAATCATTGGATAATAAAATATTGGACTCCCTGTTGGTGGATGTAGCCCAAGGATTGGGTGAACTACATTAAATATTTGTGTCTTCTATTCTAACTTTTGTGTGGTTTATGGTTGTTATGATATTGGTTATATTTGCATGTAATTGTTATTTCTATCTTGTTAATCCTAACAGCTGGTATCAGAGTGAGGTTGTCTTTTTCAGTTATCCTCTGTAAGAAGATCTCACATTTAGTGGGAGTCTCACGGTTGAGTGGGAGAAATGGCAGATGAGGGTAGGTTGAAGTTTGACAAGTTTAATGGGTAGAACTTTCAATTATGGAAAATGAAAATGGAGGACTATCTCTATTAGAAGGATCTATGGTAGCCATTGGAAGAAAAAGCTAAGAAACCAACAAGAACTTCTGATGAGGAGTGGGATATTCTTGATAGAAAGGCCCTTGGTAGTATTCAATTATGTCTGGCATAATCGGTGGCATTCAATATTACACAAGCAACGACAACTGAAGATTTGATGAAAACCCTAGTGAAGTTGTATGAAAAGCCCTCTGCTTCAAAGAAGGTATTTCTCATGAAGCATTTGTTTAATATGAAAATGGTGGAAGGTGGATCATTTTATGATCATTTAAATGATTTTAATATAGTTACTAGTCAATTAACTTATGTCAATGATATTTTTGATGAAGAAGTCAAGGCTCTCTTGATTTTTTATTCTTTGCCTGAAAGATGGAATGGCTTGGTAATGGCTATTAGTAACTCTGTTTCTATTTCTAATACCCTAAAATTTGATGATGTTATTGGTGTTATTCTGAGTGAGGAAATTTTTAGGAAAAGCTTAGGTGGATCCACATCAGCTAGTGTCTTAAACACACAAACCAGAGGTATAACCAATGAGGGAGGAAAAAATTATAGAAATCATGGGAAATAAAGAGGAAAATCAAAGAGAAAGAGGTCCAAATCCAAAGGGCCAAATGATTACTGATATTGTAGAAAACCAGGTCATAAGAAGAAAGATTTTTGGTCTCAGAAGAATAAAGGAGACAAACAAGAAGGTAACAAGGAGGCAAATGTGGTAAGTAATAAACCCTAAGAGGATGCCTTGCTTATTTCTTTAGAAAGTATTGATGATTCATGGGTCTTATATTCTGGGGCTTCATTTCATCGTACACCCCATAGAGGTTATTTTCTTGATTATGTCCAAGGGGATTTTGGGCTAGTTTATTTGGGAGATAATGAACTCTGTTAGATAGTTGGAAAGGGAAAAATTAAGATTAAGTTGCAGAATGGGAATCATTGGCTACTACAAGAGGTAAGACATGTTTCAAGGTTGAGTAGCAATTTAATTTCAGCAGGGCAATTGGGTGATGAGGGTTGCACAGTTACTTTTACTGATATAAATTGGAAGGTTTCAAAAGGTTCCATAGTAGTAGAAAAAGGTGTGAAAGTAGGCACCTTATATCTTTCTACAGGTCATACTATTCCTTCTACTTTAATTGTTTCAGAAGATAATGAATGTTCAAGAATAGTGGCTACAATTGAGTAGGAAGAACATCTAATTGTTGTTGTACATTGTGACATAACACTTTGGCACAATAGACTCGGGCACATGAGTGAAAAAGGTATGAAATTACTTCATTCAAAGAAATCTTTACCTGGTCTGAAATGTATCAATATAGATTTATGTGAAAGTTGTGTTTATGGAAAATAGAAGAGAGTTAGTTTTGTAAAGAGTCAAAGGGAAAAGAAAAATGAGAGATTAGAGCTTATGCATACAGATGTATGGGGACTAGCTCAGGTATCTTCCCTTGGCACCTCTTTGTATTATGTTACATTTATAGATGATGCAACAAGAAAAGTATGGATTTATTTCCTTAGAAATAAATCTAATGTATTTGAAACTTTTAAGAAATGGAAATGCTTGGTTGAGAATGAGACTGGTAAAAAGATGAAATGTCTCAGATCTTATAATGGCAGTGAGTATTGCAACACTCAATTTCAAGATTAGTTTTCCTCAAATGGTATTCGTAGGCAGAAAATTGTACCAAGGACTCCACAAGAAAATAGAGTGGCTAAACGCATAAATAGGACAATAATGGAGTGTGCACGGAGTATGAGGTTGCATGCTAGGCTGCCCTTAAACATGTGGGAAGAGGCTGTAAACACTGCTATTTATTTAATTAATAGAGGCCCCTCTACTCCTTTGGACTGTGGTATTCCAGAGGAAGCATGGAGTGGTAAGAAGGTGAGTTATTTTTTTCTCAAAACCTTCAGTTGTGAAGATTTTTCACATATAGATTATGAAAATAGAACCAAGCTAGAAGCTAAGTCAAAGAAATGTGTATGTGTTGGATATGGAATTGATGAATTTGGTTATAGCCTTTAGGAATTTGAAAATCATAAAATTGTAAGAAGTAGGGATGTCATAATCAATGAGAAAGTATTGTACAAAGATCTGTTGCAGCAACATAAGAAGAAAGAAAATGATTATGTAGTATTGGATGTGTAGACACCTAAAAATCCTTTAGAAAATAAATTATTTTTATTTTCTAAAAAATCCCTGATGACATCATCATTTATTTATTAATTAATTATTTAATTAATTAATTTATTTTTATGTCATTAAATCCCTTTACCTTAATTAATAATATTTAATTAAGAAATCCCTCCCAAAAATGTTTAAATCTTATTTAAACATTATCTCCTTATTTATTAATTATTTAATTAATAAATTGACCAAAAATCCCAAAATAAATAATTTATTTATTTTTTGCCCAAAACTTGGCCAATTTCCTTAAGATCACTAACCTCTTCCAGAATCTTCTAATCCTTCTTTAATTTCGATTAAAGGCTAATCTCTTCATTTCTTAACCATAATCCCAACTCAAAATATTTAATTAAGATTAAATACTTATTCCTCATATTTATTAAACTCATATCAATAAATATTCTCAAACCTAAACCATGGAAATAAATAAATCTTTATTTATTTCCTAAAATCCATGTTTATCCTAAGGAATTCTAGATTCTTCTAGAAACCCCTAATCCTAATCCTAATCCCTCCCCTAATCCTGTCATATTCCCTAACCGAGGTTAGCCAACTCCTAAGCTTAACCCAAAGTCAACAGACTTCTAGAAACTTCTCTTACATGCATTAAGTGCATTTAAGGCCACCTTATCCCTCTTACATGCATTTATCATGCATTTAAGAAGCCCCTCACCCCTTTCTTACACCCTTTGACCTTAGGCACATTTCCCAAATTGTGCACATCCCTCCCATCTTTCAACCCAATACCCTTGTGACACTTGTCACAAGGAGGTGGCCCTGAACTAGCACAATCCATGTGCTCCCCTTTGAATGAATCTTGGCCTCTCTTAAAGATTTTGATCCTGGCCACTCAGTTCTCCTTCCCAAATCCTATAAATTCTCCTCATTTCCAAGAGTAAAAAACCCATTCACCTTTTATTTCAAGCATTGTTATCATGTTCATTTAGCTCTAGACTTAGCATAATCATCCTAATTTAGCTTAGTTTCAAGCAGTTTAGCTCATCCTAATTTAATAATAATGGATTAACATAGTTTATTTCCTCATTTTACATAGCATATCATCATCATCACATCTCTATTTGGTTAAAAACAATCTTAGCATAAACATCATGTAGCTTAATCTTCATTTCAGCATCATTTGGATCCTTGAGGCCTTAGGGGCAAATCAGGTGTTCTATACCCATTTTGTACCATTTATGAGGTTTTCATTGATCTCAATCCATCCTAAAATGTATAAAGAACATGCTCCAAGTGCTTAGAGAGCACACCCACATCCCCTTAAGCAAGAGCAAATCAAACAGTACTTGGGTGCACCTATTTTAGCTCAATCTGAGGTGGCTTAGTTTAGAGTTTTATTTGTTTTGGATTGATTTCATGCTTAGACTAACATCTAATATTTGTTTGGCTTGAAGTTTTCCAAACCAGGTACCCTCAAAAGCCTTGTCCACATTCTGGGATGCCCGGTGGGACCCAAACCCACAATCACTTGATTATATCATACTTTGTATTCTTGTATTTGCAGGAAATAGATGAAATATCACCTATACAAATTTTAGTCACGCCTAAGCATAGTCTAGTCATGCCTACAAAGAGTTTGACCATGCCTACGAGCTCTGTATCGAAGCCTATATTCTAAAGATTTCCATCCTCGACAATTTCTATTTTGTCTAAACTTCTTTTCTATCTCCTGTAATGGAAATAATCACACCTGTAAAATAAACACTCAAACCTCTGCGTACAGAAGTCTCACGTGTAACCATTTCATTATCACCTGTCAGCATTTCGTTATCACCTATAAAAATTTCATTGTCGCCTACGCTTGTTTGAGTGTCGCCTAGGCATTTTTTTTAACTGTCACCTATGCACTTTTTACAATTAAGTGTCGAGTGTGAATATTTAAATGTCACCTACTCATATTTAAGTGTTTCCTGGGCTTGTTTAAGTGTTGCCTAGGATCATTTCACTGTCACTTAGCCCAACATTTTACTGTCACCTGTGCACAAACTTGCTGTCGCCTATGCTCATTTCATTATCGCCTATGGATTTTTAGGTGTCACATGTGCCTGATTAAGTGTCACCTATGCTTATCTTGTTGCTACCTGGGAGTTCTTTTTGGTGTCACCTCTGCATTTTTTAATGTCTTGTATTAGCTGGACAATGTCACTGTCGACTGTGTTTTTGCCTTAAATTTTTCTCAGATTCATAAAAAGAAAAAGTCAAACAAATCTTGAATGAAACTAAGGAAAAGAGCTTAGGTCCTAAGAGTCATTATCATTTTGAAAATCAAACACAATCTTGAATGATCTAAATTGGAAAGAACAAGCATCTCTATTCCCTCCTTTTCAATTCAAGCAAAGCACAAATTCAATCTTGAATGAACTAAGGATAAAAAAAAGCTCTTTTCAAAGTTCTAAATCAACACGCAAATCTCAATCTTGAATGCTCAAAGGAAAGAACTTGCAAGCGCTCAAATCATTTACCTTTTGGAGAAAGAACAAATCAAACCTTAAGCACTTGTGTCTTCAATTTCAAAGTTCAATCAAACTTAATCGATTTGGGAAAATGAACAACTTGCTTGATGTGCATTTAGGAGTTTTTCAAATTCTTGCAAAATCCTTGTTAAAGTAAGTAACGTAGAACATTTGGACTCAGACAAGTTCACTTGTTCTACTTTTAGTGAGGTCTGTCCAAGGAGAAAAATGCTTCCTTCTCAGAGAATGACCTCAAACCGATATCCCCCCTAGCCGGTATATAAATAAAGTGAAGGCAAAAAGTACTCACTTATATCTCCTAATCCACAGGCATTTTGTGCCAAATGCAAATGTCTAGGGACAAGTAAATATTCCTCCCCCAACATTGTTGGCTAGGCTCTTAAGTGAGTCACAGGTGGTCAGCATAACTGGGTATGGAGACTCCACGGAACTATTAAAAACCTGATAAAATAGAGGCTACCCTATCTACATCCAAAAGTATCAAAATCCTTGTGCAAGGATAGATTCCAAGAGGTTTACCAGGTCACCTCAAGATTACTCACCATTTGTATTCCCTTCTAGGGGGTACCAAGCTATGGGCAAGTGATTTTGATACTCACCTTCCTTAGGTAGATCTATTTGAAGTGCTTGACAATTAATACTTCGTGAAAACATTGTTGGAACATACACTTTTAAAGCTTTATCAGAGTCAGTTATCTTGTTTGTATCCCACAAGGTTGCTTTGTCCCTTGTGGAGATTGCTTTTCCAAAAATCTTTGTTGAAATCTATCCTTTGCCATTGGGAAACATCAAACTGATCAACAAACCCAGTTCAAGATACTTAGAACATTTTGCAGAGAAGTCCTTGGAATCAGATATCCAAAGAACCTTTTTTGTTTCAAACCAACTTATCAGAATTTCCCCAAGTTATGCCAAATTTGATCAAACATCCGAAAGCTAAGTTGCCCAAATCCAAAGCTTATCAAGAGAAGAAAGTTGCAGAAAGAAACCTTAAGAGCCATCAATCCTCTATCCAAGCAACCCAAGCAAAAGAAAAATATCAAGAAAAGCTTGATAATATTGGCTATAACGCAAGAGTCAAAAATTTTACCTACCGATTCCAAATGAACCATCGCTACATTAGTCTTGAAAGAGAAGATTAGATAGGATCCATCACATGTCCATTCTACATTCATATCTCAAAATCCTATCTCGACAGTCCTTCATCCTAGTCTCATCCTAGTTTCATCTCGGCATCATCACAAAATCCTTAGTTGCATTCTAGAGTCCTTAGCCACATTCACCATCATCTTCCTAGTAGCATCATAGATCATCCATCTCAATTGCATTTGCATCATCCTTTTAGAGAAAGCATTGTTCCATCCTCCTTCACCATCTTTTCATCAACAATCCATAATTAGAATCCCATGTCCTTCATCCAAATCCAGCATCCAATATCCAAATCAGAACTCACCATCCTTTTGCACCAAATCTAGAGATCCGAATCCACAAGCACTTAGTGTTCAAAACCTTTGAGTTGTTTCCATCCCTTATCCCAAATGAGAAATCATCCCCTTTTTTCACAGAGCATTGTCTAAAGGAAATCCAACTTGTCCTTACATAGTCTCATCATCTCGAGCAAGAGATTGGATTGTATTGATAAGAATCTAGTTGACCAAAGATCATTAGTCTATCCTAGGTTGGCCAAATCCTATCACTAATCCTCCATTAGGAAAAATAAGCAGCTCATTATTAACACTTAGTAGTCTTCCACCAACATCCCACCAATCCTCCACCTGATCCTGACCCAAATCAGAGCATCCCATCAAGCCTCCATCATCACCAAGATTTTTTACCAATCTGCCACCATCTCCCATCAATCTTCCACCATCCTTGATCCAAATCCAAGCATTTCACCAATCCTTGCATTGCATTCTAGAAATTCATCATCCTTAGAAGTTCCTTAAGCTTGCATCCATCATCCTTTAGGATCTTTTAGGAAACATATTGCATTCATCTAGCATCTGCATCTCCATGCCTGTCAAGACAAGATCTGGATCTAGAAAAAGAAGGAACATGAATCCTTATCCAATCAGCAACACATTTGATCCCAACATTTTTACCAGTGCAATGGTAGCCTATGATCCCCAAATACAAACTAGAAATACATGGGATGATCCCGATATCCCCTCATCTCCTTTGGAAATAGAAACATTTGTGAATCATCTAGAGAATCCACCAGTAGTAAATGCACTCATGGCCCAAAACTAGCAAAGCATGTTCACTAACTTTGCACAAGCACAAACTTCCATTCCACCATATCTCCATCCTTGCATTCCCATAATCACTATGCAAATCCCAACACAAGCATACTCTCCATTCATCCAACCATTCCTTGATCCAACCTTACAAACATTTCAAGCAACCTCCACCATTCCTCTTCTTTTTCAAGGAAGCTTCGCCAGTCCTGTAACACAAGCTATAACACCATCTGCTCCATTCCCCATCACAAGTACTTCATCATCTGCCATGGTTGCTCAAGCTCTTGCACAAATCCAACGCTTGTCCCAGAATCAACTCCCACCTCTTACACAAACCTTTGCACAAGATGTTCCACCACCTTCCCTAAACTAAGAAACACCATTCTTTCTAGGAGGGATGCAATCATCCTTCCCCCTCGCTTCACAAGTTCCCACATCCACACCTTTTATGCTAGGAGGGAAACAATCATCTTTCCCTTTCACTCCACAAGCTTCCACATCCATACCATCTTTTCCAGGGTCAATGCAATTGTTTCCCTCTTTCTCCCAACAAGTGTCCACATCATCGTCATCTATTCCAGGGGCAGCACAACTACTCCCTTTCATACCTAGCAAGCTTCTACATCAACATCACCCTTTTCATGGGGAATGCAACCATTCTATTCATTTCCCCCCCAACAAGCATCTACCCAGGCACAAGCCCAAAAAAATGCCTTCACCACAGGAATGCCTTCCATGGGTTTTTCAAAACCACCATTCATGTCCCAAAATCCCATCACATCTACCTTCCCGGCATCCACTACAACACAATTCCCACCTCACACTAGTCCTCGTTGGGGTCTCACTCAAGAGGACATGAAAGCCTTTGGAATACCAACTCACTCTCCTACATCCATATTTGCAAACCAACAAGCCACCTTCTCAGAAGAAGCACAACAACCACCATCTCAACCTCCACCAACTTCATCCTTCATTAGCTATCCATTCCCAACACCTAGTGCTTTTCAGCAAGTTCCTCCACCTCAGCAGAAAAGTTCATCCCATTTCACAAGTTATCTTTCCCAATCACCCTTTGCTTCAAGCTTCCCTACATCAGTTCCACCCTTAAGCAATATGGGAATGCACCTGACTTATATTGGTCAACCACAGAGCCAAGTTTAGCAAGGATCATCTTACCAACAAGCTGCATCATTCCACTAGCCACCCCCACAGCAACCATACTTCCAGTCATAGCAACAAACCCCCATCATTCCCCAATAGCAACAAGTTTCCTCCTATTAGTCACAACAACAAGTCCCAGTCATCCCACAACACCAGCAAGCAGTCTCATATCCCCCACCGCAATATCCCCCTATGCTGCATCAATAATATCCCCAACAAACATCACTCCAAAATACACTCCAATCTACCTATCCCACTGGGCCATCTCCATATCCCACTCAACAATACCCACCTCAAATGGGAGTACCCACTCAAACACCAATCAATGTTGAATGGGAAGCCATGAAGAATGCTCTTAAAGAGCTTCAAACTGGTACGAAGAACAAAACTTACAAGTTTGAGGAGGTGTGTCCTTATTCATTTGACTGGTCCATTGCCACCATACCTTTCCCCAAGCACTTTGAGACACCTAAGTTTGATAAATATCAGGGAAAAGGAGATCTAGTCAATCATATTAAAGAATTCTATATGGTGTGCCAAGAAGTGGCTTATAGTGATAACTATCTCTTACGCCTATTCCCCAAAAGCTTGGGAGGAACTGCTGATGAGTGGTTCTACAAAATACCCTGTGGGACTATCAAAACCTTTGCTAAAATTTTTGAGAAGTTCATTGCCCACTACGCCCACAATGTTGAGAATGAGTTGACCTTGTTAGATCTCTGCAATTCAAAATAGAAAGAAGGAGAAAGCCTAGCAGAATACTTGCAACGATGGTAGAACCTTACCACCAAGTTATCATACCAGCCACCTGAAAAGCATTTGACCAAAATCTTTATTGATAATCTGCATCCTAAGTTATCCCACTTCATGAGGATGAATTGTCTCCAAACCTATCAAGATATCAAGAGCAAGGGGATAGGTATTGAAAAGGCCCTCCTAGATGAAGGCACAATCTGACACTTCAAAAATGATGCCCAAAAACCCAACAATGATAAATCCCGTTACTGGAATCATAACAAAAATGTTGTTACTGATGGAGCCACTGATACCAAGCATGTCTAATTTGTTGTGGCTAGTCCTTCGTTAACTCTTGCATACCAACAACAACAAGTGCCCACCTATCAGCAACCTCCTCAAGTCTATCAGCAACCCATGCAACAATATCATTCTTAGAATAATTAGTATAATTATCAACAACCAGCCCATCAAGCTTATCAAGGTAATCCAAACAATCAACTCAATGCAATCAATATTGCTCCCAAGTAGAACAAAACCAGAGCTCAAAATTATCTAAAGAAGACCTTCACACCACTCGGTGAACCTTTAGATGTTATATTTCATCGAATGGCCAAGGCCAACTTGATTACATATCCACCAATTCAGCCAGTTGATCATACCACTCCCAAGCTTGATTGGTACAAAGATCATGAGTACTGTGATTATCATCATGTCAAAGGACACACTACTTTGAAGTGTATGAGACTCAAAAACTATATCCAAGATCTCATTGATCAAAAAGAGATTCAAGTAGATACACCTGCTCAAGCCTCGCCAAATGCCAATTTGCAAATTTATCACAATGTGTTCCCACAACACAATGCTAGGAACAACCAAACTAAAGCCAATCATCCCCAGAACCATGGCAAAGGAAAACAAGAAGATCACACTACTACCTATATCAATTATGATAAATTTGTTGGATGTATAACCCAAGTTGAGCCCATAATCAATACCATCCATGTTAGAGGAGCAGATCGTCAATGTGTTGTTACCACTTGTAGAGGCTGGATCACTATTGCTGGTGCCCAACCAAGGCCAGCACATAATGCACACAATGCATAGTATAACCTCATAGAAAATCTTAGGAACACACCAGCCCAAATATCCATCTTGGACCTTCTTCACACTTCACCTCCCCATCAGGAGATCCTTAACCGAGCTCTCAAAGATGGACATGTCCCCACAAACATTAACACCACCCAGTTCAAGACCCTTGTGGGACATTTATCCATAGCCTATGCTTTATCCTTCAAAAAATCCAACATGCTAGACGTTGCACCTAACCATACTCTCCCTCTCCACATCACCATCATGGTCAGAGACTTTTTCATCAAATGGGTCTTAATAGATAATGGCTCAGCCCTAAACTTGTGTACTTTGAAATTCATTCAGCAAATTGGGTTCACCCAGGCTGATATAGCACATGAAGTAATCACTATCAAAGCCTATGAAAATTTGGAGTGCACCTCTAAAGGTACCATTACTTTTCCATTTCAGCTGGGCCCAACAACATAGGATACTATTTGCCATGTTGTTGATCTTGACCTACCATTTAATATCCTCCTAGGCTGACCATGGATTCATTCCATTAAGGCTGTACCATCTACTTACCATCAGTGCATCAAATTTTTGCATCAAGGCACTAAGGTTACCATCCATGTTGACCCCCAACCCTTCACATATTGTCATGAGATGGAAGCATCATTCCCTCACTCCACTCATTGTCCTGGAACTAACATTGGTACTTCTATTGCCAGCTCGTCCTGATCCCATTGCGATCTAGAAACCATTCTCACCTCCACCCTCTCTTCCATCAAGATCAATAACTAGGGTTGTGGTGAATATAGCCTACATGATACATTTTCCATAGGGGCCCTCCCACGTGATCCACATACCCAAGGGCGCCCGAGTCACCAAAGCAAGCCTATTGAAGAGCATCATGAAATCAAGAGAATGGGACCTATGACTTTTGAATACCATGGCACATTAAATAGTCAAGAAATGGATCCTGACATTAATAGGTGGTTGTAAAAAGATCCCCACCACCTGACAAACAACTTCTTGGCTACTTCAAAGATAAATACCCACAATTGTACAAGTACACTACTAGGCAATGGAACTACCAAGGTGGTGGTCTAGGACCACAACAAGGCAGCAACCAATATCCCATCACAGCATCAAAGAATCCTAAGCATCAGGGTCTTGGCTTTAATACCCCTTGCCTACATATACAAGGGCCCAATACCACAATTGGGGGCACCAACATGACTAGCGTTCCCCTCTTAAATAGCCAGGATGACCTCATAGAGATCAAAGACATCCATGAAGAGAAAGAAATCAGATCCTACGATGATATCTTTGATGATGACACCCTCCTAGGGACTTCTGTCCTCCAACAACTTACCATCAATCTCATAGGACTTCCCCTCATTCACTCTCAACTCATAGATTGGGACCAACCAAGCATTGCACACATCGATGAGTTCCAAAGCACAGAAGCACTCCTAGAATTCATGGGGGCATCAGGCCCACAATTAGTTCACAATTTAGAGTCAACTCACATCTATAAGCTTGACCTAGAAGGATACTTCGGAGAGGAGGCAAGCTTTAGCTGCAAAAGAGAAATAGAAAGAGTAAAACATGAGTCCTTATGTGAAAACCCTTCTGGGGCACATTCTAATTCCAAAAAAGTAAAAATAAAGAGCATATCTTCTAGTGAAAACTTGGCAATTCAAGTGCTAGAAGATGAAGACTTGCCTCTTCCTCCCATCCAGGATTACAGACCTGAGCAGTCACCTATCATCATAGAAGAAACCAAGCCAGTCAACTTAGGTACAGAGGAATGTCCAAGGATCACCTACATTACAGCCAACATGATAGAAGGTGAAGAAATGTCTTTCACTACGCTACTTCAAGAAGCTACTATGAACTTTGCATGGTCATACACACACATGCCTGGACTTGATCCTAAACTTGTTGTTCATCATCTAGCTATGGACCCCAATGTTAAGCTAGTAAAGCAGAAGCTATGCAAAATGCATCTCAAAGTAGCTCTATTGGTAAAATCAGAACTAGAAAAGCTCCTAGACGCAAAGATTATCAGAGCTATAGATTACTTAGATTGGATCTCCAACATGGTACCTATCACAAAGCCTTCTGGCGACATGTAAATTTGTACAAATTTTAGGGACCTAAACAAGGCATGTCCTAAAGATGATTTCCTGCTACCTAACATAGATATGATCGTAGATCTTACAGTGGGCCATGAAATGTTGTCACTAATGGATTGTTTCTCTAGCTACAATCAGATTCATATAGCAGAAAAAGACCAACACAAAAAAACATTCACCACTCCATGGGGTACCTTTTGCTATAACATGATGCCCTTTGGTCTAAATAATGTAGGAGCCACATATCAGAGAGCAATGACAACAATCTTCCATGACATGATCCACAAGATCCTAGAGGACTATGTGGATGATATTCTTGCAAAATCAAAGACATGCCATGAACACCTTGACATTCTTGAGAGTGTGTTTGATTGCCTGTAGCACTATGGGTTATGGCTCAATCCAAAGAAATGTGTCTTTGGTGTTACATCAGGAAAGCTCCTAGGTTTCATAGTATCATGAAGAGGCATAGAGGTTGAACCTAAAAAGGTCAAAGCAATAATAGAAATGCCTCCCCCAAGAACACTCAGATAGCTCATAAGCCTATAAGGAAAGCTTCAATCAGTGCATCGGTTCATTTCTCAGCTGGCAAACAAGTGCCAACCTTTCACGCATCTCTTATGCAAAGACACTAGCTTCAAATGGGATCCCATATGTCAAAGAAGCTTTGATAAGCTCAAGGAGTATCTAGCTAATTCTCCAATCCTAGTACCACCAGTTCTAGGACACCCTCTCATACTCTACATCTCAGCAACCACTACAGCACTGGGGGCACTCGTAGCTCAGCATGATGATGAAAACAAAGAGAGAGCCATCTACTACATTAGTCGAACTCTTGTCGGCTATGAGCTTAATTACTCACCCATGGAAAAAGCATGCCTTGTAGTGGTCTTTGCCACTCAAAAGCTTAGATATTACATGCTTAGTCAGATAATTAGGCTCATTTCAAAAGTGGACCCCCTCAAATATCTACTATCAAAGACAACTCTCACAGGCCGTATGGAAAAATGGGTCATGATACTCAGCGAGTTTGACATCCAGTACATAGATTGGAAAGAAATCAAAGGGCAAGTCATTGCCGATCAGCTAGCAGAAGCACCACTGGTGGATGCTTATCCACTAATCATGGAATTCCCTGATGAACACTTATGTATGATCGAAGAACAACCCATGTGGAAACTATACTTTGATGCCTCCTACACATCACATGGATTAGGGGCAGGAATCCTATTTGTCACACGTCAAGGTGACTACATCCCAAAGTCATTCAAGTTGGGATTTTAATGTACCAACAATATTACAGAATATGAGGCACTCATCTTAGGTCTCAAAACAACCATTCAATGGAATATCACAAAACTGCAAGTGTTCAGTGATTCACAACTGATTATCAAGCAAGTCCTAGATGAATATCAAACAAAGGATGACAAGTTGTTACCTTAGAAAGAACTTGTGGATAGATTGAAAGAGAATTTCCTAAATCTACAATTCACACAGATACTTAGACTTCAAAACAAAGCAGCAGACACAATGGCAACTATTGGGTCCTTGTTAGAAATCCCACACGATGCATCACAATATGAATTCCTAGTCGAGCAGCTACATGCACCAGCTTATGAGAATGCTGATGCAAAAATGGTGTGTGTCTTGGTTGGTCCCCAATCCCTGTGGTACCACAACATCCATGCATATTTAAAGAATGGTATCATATCTCCCCATGTCACCAATAACCAACGCCAAAACCTTATTTGTAGAGCTTCCCGCTACACTCTTGTAGCCAACACCCTTTATCATCGAGGGTATCACAATATCCTCTCTAGGTGTTTAGATTCAAAGGAGGTCATCTTAGCTTTACAAGAGGTCCACCCTAGAATTTTTGGTGCCCACACGAGTGGCATGGTTCTAGCTAAGAAGTTGCTTCGAGTTGGGTATTATTGGCCAACCATGGAACATGATTCTTGTGAGTTTGTTAGAAAATGTTTACCATGTCAGCAACATGCAAATTTGATTCATGCACCAGCACAAGATTTGCAGTCCATTGCACCACCTTGGCCATTTCCATGTTGGGGCTTCGACCTTGTTGGCTTAATCACTCCCCTTTCCTTGAATGGACACAAGTACATAATAACTACCATATAGTACTTCACCAAATGGGTTGAAGTGATTCCGCTCACCCTAACTACTGGCATTTAAATATCCAAGTTCATCCTTTACCACATCATTTGCCACTTTGGCATACCATCTACCATTTTCACTGACCATGGCACACCTTTTGAAAACCAACGTGTGGATGATCTGTGTGCTAGATTCCACATCCATCACCGTTTCTCCAGTCCATATTTCCCTCAAGGAAATGGCCAAGCTGAGGCAACCAACAAAACTATCTTGAAAATCCTCAAGAAGGTTGTCAATGATTCTGGTCATGACTGGCACCTCCAAATCAATCCCACCCTTTGGGCCTATCATACTTCTTATCACACTACCATAGGCACCACCCCATATTCCCTTGTATATGGTGCCAAAGCCATTCTACCGATCAAGGTCGAGCTCCCATCATTGCGAGTCTCCTTGAAGAACTACACCACTGATGAAGACTATCGTGTGGCCCGTCTCACACAACTAGACCTGTTAGATGAAAAGAGACAACAAGCCTATGATCACTTGGTTGCATACCAGAATTGACTCAAAAGGAGTTATAATAAGAAGGTCCATCCTAGACAATTTTAGGTTGGTGACATGGTCCTCAAAGAAAATAAAAAAGTCCAAGAAAACAGAGAAAAGAAAAGCAAGTTTGAGCCTACTTGGTTGGGCCCCTATGTTGTCACAACATGCTTCAGCTCTGGAGCTTATCAGTTATCTACACCAGAAGGTGAGCCTTTGAATGATCCAATCAACATCATACATTTTAAGAGGTTCTATGCCTGAACCAGATCTACATATTTAGAAAATCCATAAAAATTGGAAAAAGTAGAAAAATACAAAAAAAAAAGAAAAAAAGCGCAAAGAAAAGAAAAAGAAAAGAAAAAGAAAAAGAAAAATAATCATCCACTAGTGAAAACTTGGCAATTCAAGCACCTTGGACAAGTATGTTGGTGAAAACCTGGCAAACAAGTGCCATACATAATGGACCGAGTCATTATCTATCAAACTCCCATCCCCCCATCCCAACATCTCAATCCTTTTTCTACCATCCCCAATCCCATCCACCATCCCCTAGCATTCCTCTTTTTCATAATCCTCCAACAAATTCGCAATCCCACCTTCACATATCTTGTACCATCTCTTGTGTATCCTGTATAGCATGAGCCTTCCTGTACCATATCCTGTATCGCACGATCTTCCTATCCCCAATCCTGAGCTTCTATACATATCCGTTGTCTCTCTTTTCCTATCCATTGTACATATCCTCATGTCTTGTTGTACATAGTCCTCGTTAGTCCTGCAGCAGCATTTGATCAAAACACTTTGTCCTACCTAGCCTTGTACTTTAGCAACATCAATTATCGACTATTCTTGATCACTGTGATTATTCTTTGACTTCATCATTTGCCAGCAAACAACACCACTCATTCTCCCATCCATTAGCGGGTCCTTGAGGATGTATCCTTCCTCCTGTCAGATCCAATCTTCCACCAATCCCACTAGGTCCATGTCGATGTATCCTTCCACACGTTCAGACCAATCTTCCCGCCATCAATCAAATCAAATCTCTCTCCTTCGCAAAGGATGTCTTGTTGGAGTTCTCATTTTGGTCTTGGATTTTGTCCTGTGGATCTTGTTAATCTTTTACAGCTTCTCATTGTTCTCTACTCAAAGTCACCACGATCGTTTATATCATGGTCCATTGTGAATAAGGATAATCTAGGGCATGATCTTTTGATCTTTTGCTTCTGCCTATGAGTCAGTCGTGTGTTTGTGGTTTCTTCAGCATCGTTTCCACCATGCCTCCTCTGGGATTCATGTGTGATGCTGGGGAAACCCTGCGTGATTTTTTTTAGTGTCAGTCCTATACAACACTGGTGACAAGGCCTCATGATCCCAGTATCCTTGGCAGGTCTCTAGCACTGCTATATTAAACTAGGTTGTGCTCTCCACATTTGCACTTGGAGCTTCCCCAAATCCCCTGCATCCTGCATCATATAGATTAATCTTGCATCTTGCATCTCTCATGTGGCTGCATTCTACATTTTGCATTTCATCTCATCTTGCATCCACCCATCTTTGCTCTTGGGAGTTTGGTTATTTATCTCCCCTTCTTCCTAGGTCCTTCTTTCTCTGTTTCCTTTCGAGAAAATTCCACAACGTTTACTCCTTGCGTTATTTTCTCAAGGGGGCACAACCCCTCATTCCTCTAAATTCTAGCCTTGGGCATCTTATTTTCTTATCTTTGACACCATGCCACTTGTGGCATCACATCAAAGAGGGGCAAAATGTAGAAACCTAAAAATCCTTTAGAAAATAAAGTATTTTTATTTTCTGAAAAATCCCTGATGACATCATCATTTATTAATTAATTAATTATTTAATTAATTTATTTATTTTTATGTCATTAAATCCCTTTACCTTAATTAAAAAAATTTAATTAAGAAATCCCTCCCAAAAATGTTTAAATCTTATTTAAACATTATCTCCTTATTTATTAATTATTTAATTAATAAATTGACCAAAAATCTGAAAATAAATAATTTATTTATTTTTTGCCCAAAACTTGGCCAATTTCTTTAAGATCACTAACCTCTTCCAGAATCTTCTAATCCTTCTTTAATTTCAATTAAAGGCTAATCCCCTCATTTCTTAACCCTAATCCTGTTAGAAAGTAAAGATCCCCAAGATAACTGAGAGGGGGGGGTGAATCAGTTATTAGATCATTTATCCATTCAATAGCTTTAAACAATATAATCAATGTACTGATCAACCATAGAAAGATAATCATACACAATTGCACAATAACAAAAGATATGTTAACTAGGGAACCTCTTGAAAAGAGTAAACCCCGGTGGGAATGATGCCCACAAAATGATGCACTAATATGAAAGTTTCTTGTTAGAGGATGGAACCTGTTAGGAGTCTTATGAAATACATTCAGTACATATAAATCCCTGTTAGGAGATTTTGAATCCCTGTTAAAAGATTTTAACCCAGTTAAGAGTTTATGGAAGACAAAAGGACCCACTGCCCAAACAACTTCAAGGCAAGATCTCTGAACCCACTGTCCAAAAGATCTTAGAATTATTCAATAGAATATTATGAAATATATTACCTCCTTCACACTGTGCCAAAACTGCACTCTCTGCTACACAAGATCACAATTCCAGATCTCTGTACTCACAAGTCTTCCTTCATCACTAAATTAGCTCTTTTCTTCACTTCATGCATATATTCGCATCATAATCTTCATAGTACACATTAAAATAAGGAAAAAATTCCTTCTTAAATAACAAACTCAAATAATTACAAATGAGTTGGTCCTCAATTACAAAATAATAAATTCTACACACTACACATAATTCACAAAAACTGTCGGCTTCCAGTTACTGTAACTTTCTCCAAACATATCATCAAAGTTTGTGCTATGGACCATCTCATCATTAATGAGTCTCCAATATCCCTTTAACTGTGCAAAATTAGATTCCATCCCAGCTAAAAGATATCCTCTGATTTCCAAACATTGCTACACAGAAACACTGTCTAAACATTGCTTTTAGCAAAATACTCATAGCTCTTACAAATGAATAAATTTCTTTTTGCACTATTAACCATAGGTTAATAACACACCAAATAACATACCATCAACTATGCAAAAGCCAATCTACAATACAACATATGCGTAAAAAAAAATTGTACCTACTTTCTTGCTAATATCCAGAATATCATTGTGTTGACATCAATGACAATCCAAGTCATGAATGCAACAACAACTGCTACAGAATGACTGCCAAAACATTTTGCATTCATTCCTAACAATCTCCCCCATTGGCATTGATGGCAACATAGATGAAAAACATCCAATGTTCCAAAAATCCAATACTGCAACATCACTGCAAAATATCAAATCAAATCTTGCTTCATTTTCCTATTCAGCTCTCTCATACAATCTACAATATTTTTCATGTATATCTCTCCCCCATTAACATCAATGATAGAAATTCCATCACTAAGTCAACAAAAACTTAATGTCAAAAGACACTTTTCAGAAGAATACAATAACAAGTGTCCTCATGACTCAGCTCATAAACTCCCCCATAGAGGAAGTTCCAACATCCAATCCAGAAGAAAGATAGGACTCATATACCATTTGATGGATGCAATCATCTGCATCAATTCTCAAAAATAAGTTGGGGCATAGCCCCAAGCATACCTCTCAGATACACAAATTTATCCTTAGGTAAAGGCTTTGTAAATATATCTGCTATCTACTCCTTTGTACTTATGTACTCCAATCTTACTTCTTTTTTTGCAACTTTCTCTCTTACAACATGATACTTGATATCAATATGTTTAGTCTTAGAATGTAAAATAGGATTTTTTGATATACTCACTATACTGGTGTTGTCACAATGTATAACAACAGGCTCATCAAACTTTATTCTAATATCTTTCAACATCTGCTTCATCCAAATAATCTAATTACAATTATTTGCTGCTGCAACATATTCTACTTCTACTGTACTTTATGAAGTACAATTCTACTTCTTACTTAGCCAAGAGACCAATTTACCTCCAATAAAAAAGGCTCCACCACTGGTGCTTTTCTTGTCATCAATGCTACCTCCCCAATCTGCATCAATATAGGCACATAAAGTAAAATCATCAGAATTCTCATACCATAATCCATAATCCATTGTTCCTTTCAGATATCTCAGTATCCTCTTTACTGCTGCATAATGTGATTCTCTAGGTTCTGCTTGAAATCTTGCTACAATCCCCATTGAATGTGCTATATTAGGTCTTGTATGTGTCAAGTACTGCAATCGTCCAATCATAGATCTGTACTTTTTCTACTCAACTGCTGGTGTCTCATCTTTGCTAGATAAGTTATGTCCAGTTACCATAGGTGTTCCAATATGTTTAGAATCTTCCATTCCAAATCTTTTCAATAATTCATTTAAATACTTAGTCTGACTTACAAATATACCTTCCTTGCTTTATGTTATCTATAATCCCAAAAAATATTTCATTTCTCCAATCATGCTCATCTCAAATTCAGTCTTCATTTCATCTGCAAATTTGTCACTAGCTTCATCTTCTCCTCCAAAGATAATATCATCAACAAATATAACTATAACCAACAAACCATTCTCAATTTCTTTTGTGTATAAGTTACTATCTGCTGTTCCTTTTATAAATCTTAATTTCAATAAATACTTATCTAATCTTGCATACCAAGTTCTAGGTGCTTGTTATAATCTATATAAAGCTTTCTTTAACTTACATACCATATCTCCTTCTTGTGTCAAAGGAAAACCTTCAGGCTGCTCAATGTAGACTTCTTCTTCCAATTCACCATTCAAAAATGCTGACTTCACATCCATCTGATACACTCTAAATTTCTTGTAAGTTGCATATGCTAGAAACATTCTCACTACTTCAAGTCTAGCCATAGGTGCAAAAGTTTCTTCGTAGTCAATTCCTTCTTGTTGTGAATATCCTTTACATACCAATCTTGCTTTGTTTCTTATCACTTCTCCTTGTTCATTCATCTTGTTTCTAAATACCCACTTTGTTCCAATCGTATTCTTGTCTTCAGGTCTAGGGACCAATTCCCATGTCTTGTTTTTTTCAATCTGCTCTAGTTCTTCTTTCATAGCATTGATTCAATGTTCATCTTCACAAGCTTCATTAGTAGTCTTAGGTTCAATTTGAGAAATCAAACATAAATATACGTTATTCCTAGTCAAAACTCCTCTATCTAAACTTCCAATAACTTGCTCAATAGGGTGATGTCTTGAAGTATACCTGTTAGGTGTCATAGTTACTGATCTTGTTCTGACTGTAGATTCTTCTTTTCTTTCTTCTCTATTTTCTTCTCTGTCTTCTTCAGTATGACTTTCATTTAGCAAATCACTGTTAGTTTCAAAAAATAATTCTGCATTTTCAATGTTAGGTTGAGGTTGTGCTTCTCCATCAGATTAATAATCAAGCATTCTTTCCTGAATTTTAAACTTTTCATCAACTTTCACATTTGCACTTTCAACAATAGTCTTAGTTCTTTTGTTATAACATCTATATGCTTTTCTTTTTAAAGAATATCCAAGAAATATTCCTTCATCACTTCTAGGATCAAATTTTCCTATATCATCATCTCTCTTTATGTAACATTTACTTCCAAAAATTCTAAAATACTTAACTGAGGGTGTATGTCCAAACCATAATTCATAAGGTGTCTTGTTTGTATCTGTTCTGATTTGTACTCCGTTCATAGTGTATACTGCTATGTTCACTACTTCTCTCTAAAAAGTTTTAGCCAAATCATTTTCAAACAACATAGCTATTGCTACTTCAGTTATTGACTTGTTCTTTCTTTCTACAATACCATTTTGTTCTGGTGTTATAGGGGCTGAAAGTTGTCTCTTAATACCATTCATTTCACAAAAAAGTGTTAAACTCTCTAGATGTAAATTCACCACCTCTATCAGATCTTAGACACTTAATCTTCATTCTAGATTCATTCTCAATTTTTCTTTTCATGATCTTAAATTTATCAAATGCTTCATATTTTTCTTTCAAAAATGCAATCCACATCATTCTTGTAAAATCATCAACAAGAATCATAAAATACCTTTCACCATAGAATCCTCTAGTCCTAGTAGGACCACTCAAGTCTGTATGAACAATCTCCAACTTCTCTGCCGATGTGAACTTCTTATTGGGAAATGAACTCCTTTTCTACTTTGCCATCATACATTCTTTGCAAATCATGTTAGTAGGTTTCATAATTCTAGGTAAATCTCTTACCACATGTGTAGTGCTCACCTTGACAATATTATCAAAGTTTATATGACAAAACCTTTTATGCCATAACCAACTGTCATCAATCCTAGTTATCAAACATGTCATCTTAGTAGGATTCAACTAAAATACATTACCTCTGGTTCTGGATCCTTTTCCAATCAGATTTCCATCTTTATCTTTTATCACACAAGTTTTCTCAGGAAACCAAACTTCTTATCAGCCAATTGTCCAACACTTAGTAGATTATGTCTTAGTCCATCAACAAAGTAAACATCATTAGTGTTAGTCTTTCCATCAAGAGTAATAGATCCTATACCCTTAATCAAACAAGGTGCATTGTTACCAACCCTAACAATTCCTCCATCATAATTATCTAACTTAACAAACTTTCTTTTATCTCCAGTCATATGATGTGAACAACCACTATCTATAATCCAATCAGATTTCTTTTCAACTTGTGAAACTAATGATTTTTCTTCGCTTTTATCAGATTCAGAACTTTCATCTTTAATTGCTACAAATCCTATTTCCTCAAAGTTATCATTATCACTGTCACTTACATGTTTTTCAATTCCTGCTTCAAAATCTTCATCATTTGCATAATAACATTCTTTAGATCTCCTAGGTTTAAAGTTGCTTCTATACTTCTTAACTCTTTTAAGACATTTAGATGCAAAATGACCATATTCTTGACAAGTCCAACATTTAAAGATTTTCTTACCATCTGGTTCTCTTTTTACAAGTAATGCAATACCTTCTTCAATATTCTTATCTTCCTCAGATCTGCTATTGCTAGCATAATCTCCATTCACACTAGTACTTCTTGTAGGTCTGATGCTAAGAGCATTGAATGTTGTTTCCATTCTAGGTAGCTCCTGATAATCTCAAGTTCATTTCTATTGTTTCTAATCTTCCAAGAAGAGTCTCTCTTGAAAAGTTTGATATACAAGGTATCACTTGTTCAATCATCTGCGTTGTCTGCTGGAATACTGGTGTCAAAGTTCTCAAAATTTTCCATATCACTTCATTCTCTGTCTTATCACCTCCACAAGACTTTATTCATGTCACAATCTCATACATCCTACCAATATAGCTTCTAATAGATTCATCTTCCATCATTCTGATATCTTCAAATGCACAAATCCAATTATGTAATCTAGCCTTCTTTGCATGTTCATCACCTTCAAAAGTAGAATGTAAAGCTTTCCAAATTGCATGAGATGTTTTCAAACATCTTACCTAACTATATTCATTCTCTAGTAGTACTGACAAAAGTGCTTCTCTTGCAAGTATGTTACACATGAATAGATCTAGTTCATCTTTAGTTCCTGCCTCTAGATTGTCTTCCTCAATGATAGTCTTCTCATTCTTTGTAATCAACCAATAACTTGGTCCTAAACACAATAGATGTGTCTTCATCTTTTCTTTCCAGTTGTTAAAATTTACTCCATCAAACTTAGGGCTTTCTTTTTTGAAATTCACCATGGATCTCCTTAACTTGTTAAACTTTTCTTTCAAGGACTTGTTGCTCTGATACCAATTGTTAGAAAGTAAAGATCCCTAAGATAACTAAGAGGGGGGGTGAATCAGTTATCAGATAATTTATCCATTCAACAACTTTAAAAAATATAATCAATGTACTGATCAACCATAGAAAGATAATCATACACAATTGCACAATAACACAAGATATGTTAACTAGGGAACCTCTTGAAAAGAGTAAACCCCAGTGGGAATGATGCCCAAAAAATGATGCACTAATATGAAAGTTCCTTGTTAGAGGATGGACCTTGTAAGGAGTCTTATGAAATACATTCAGTACATATAAATCCTTGTTAGAAGATTTTGAATCCCTGTTAAAAGATTCTAACCCGGTTAAGAGTTTATGGAAGATAGAAGGACCCACTGCCCAAACAACTTCAAGGCAACATCTCTGAACCCACTATCCAAAAGATCTTAGAATTATTCAATAGAATAGTATGAAATATATTACCTCCTTCACACTATGCCAAAACTACACTCTCTGCTACACAAGATCACAATTCCAGATCTCTGTACTCACAAGTCTTCCTTCATCACTAAATTAGCTCTTTTATTCACTTCATGCATATATTCGCATCACAATCTTCATAGTACACATTAAAATAAGAAAAAAATTCCTTCTTATATACCAAACTCAAATAATTACAAATGAGTTGGTCCTTAATTACAAAATAATAAATTCTATACGCTACACAGAATTCACAAAAACTGTTAGCTTCCAGTTACTGTAACTTTCTCCAAACATATCCTCAAATTTTTCATTGTGAACCACATCATCATTAATGAGTCTCCAACATCCCTTTAACTACGTAAAATCAGATTCCATCCCAACTAAGAGATACCCTTTGATTTCCAAACATCGCTACATAGAAACACTGTCTAAACACTGCTTTCACCAAAATGCTCATAACTCTTACAAATGAATGAATTTCTTTTTGCACTATTAACCATAGGTTAATAACACATCAAAGAACATACCATCAACTATGCAAAATCCAATCTACAATACAACATGTGTGAAAAATAAAATTGTACCTACTTTCCTGCTAATATCCAGAATATCACTGTGTTGACATCATTGACAATCCAAGTCATGAATGCAACAACAACTGCTACAGAATGGCTACCAAAATACTTTTCATTCATTCCAAACAAATCCCAACTTAAAATATTTAATTAAGATTAAATACTTATTCCTCATATTTATTAAACTCATTTCAATAAATATTCTCAAACCTAAACCATAGAAATAAATAAATCTTTATTTATTTCCTAAACTCCATGTTTATCCTAAGGAAATTCTAGACTCTTCTAGAAAGTCCTAATCCCTCCCCTAATCCTGTCACATTCCCTAACCAAAGTTAGCCAACTCCTAAGCTTAACCCAAAGTCAACAGACTTTTAGAAACTTCTCTTACATGCATTAAGTGCATTTAAGGCCTCCTTATCCCCCTTACATGCATTGATCATGCATTTAAGAAGCCCCTCACCCCTTTTTTACACCCTTGGACCTTAGGCACATTTCCCAAATTGTGCACATCCCTCCCATCTTTCAACCCAATGCCCTTGTGACACTTGTCACAAGGAGGTGGCCCTGAACTAGCACAATCCATGTGCTCCCCTTTGAATGAATCTTGGCCTCTCTTAAAGATTTTGATCCTAGCCACTCATTCCTCCTTCCCAAATCTTATAAATGCTCCTCATTTCCAAGAGCAAAATACCCATTCACCTTTTATTTCAAGCATTGTTATCATGCTCATTTAGCTCTAGACTTAGCATAATCATCCTAATTTAGCTTACTTTCAAGCGTTTTAGCTCATCCTAATTTAATAATAATGGATTAACATAGTTTATTTCCTCATTTTACATAGCATATCATCATCATCACATCTCTATTTGGTTAAAAACAATCTTAGTGTAAACATCATGTAGCTTAATCTTCATTTCAGCATCATTTGGATCCTTGAGGCCTTAGGGGAAAATCAAGTGTTCTATACCTATTTTGTGCCATTTATGAGGTTTTCATTGATCTCAATCCATCCTAAAATGCATAAAGAATATGCTCCAAGTGCTTAGAGAGCACACCCACATCCCCTTAAGCAAGAGCAAATCAAACAGTGCTTGGGTGCACCTATTTTAGCTCAATCTGAGGTGGCTTAGTTTAGAGTTTTATTTATTTTGGATTGATTTCACACTTAGACTAACATCTAATCTTTGTTTGGCTTGAAGTTTTCCAAACCAGGTACCCTCAAAAGCCTTGTCCATAGGATGATACTCCAAAAGATGATATTCTAGTAGACCCGTATGCTCCGCAAAAACAACAACAACAACAAAAAATACCACACACCCCAGTAAATGTTAGATGGTCAACAAGGCTAAGTAGACCTCTAGAAAGATTCTATCCCTCTTTTACTTATTTTTTGTTAAAAATTGTTGGTGAACCTAAATGTTATAATGAAGCTATGTAGGTGGATACAAAGCTTTAGTGGGAATCTACAATGATAGAGGAAATGGACTCCTTGCTGAAAAATCAAACTTGGGATCTATGCAAGTTACTTATAGGTAAATGAGCTTTACAGAACAAATGGTTTTATAGGCTGAAAGAAGAGGATGGAGGTAAGAAAAGGTTTAAAGCCAGGTTAGTTGTAAAATGATTTGCACAGAAAAAGGGCATTGATTTTGATGAGATATTTTCTTCAGTTGTTAAAATGACTTCTATTAGTACTATTTTAAGTATTATGGCTACTAAAGATTTTAATTTAGAGTAGCTTGATGTTAAAACAAATTTTCTTCATGGTGATTTGGATGAAGAAATATATATGGTACAACTACAAGGATTTGAGGTCAAGGGTAAGGAGAGTTTGGTGTGCAGATTGCAAAAAAAATTATATGGCTTGAAGAAAGCACATCGACAAAGGTATATTAAATTTGAGACTTTTATGAATGAGCATGGATACACTTAGTGTCATTTTGACCATTGTGTTTACTTTAAGAGGTTGGTTGAAGATAGCTACATTATTTTATGTTTATATGTTGATGATATGCTTGTAACTAGGTCTAACATGGATCAAATTAAGGGGTTTAAACAATAGTTAGCACATTCATTTTCTATGAAGGATTTGGGGGTAGAAAAGCATATCCTTAGTATAAAAATTTGTAAAGATAGGAAAAATAGGAAGTTGACTTTATCTCAAGCTGATTATACTAACAAGGTGTTGCAACGTTTCTCTATGGAGAATGCCAAAGCTGTCAGCACAGCTTTTCCTAGTCATTTGAAATTGACAAAGGAGATGTGTCCTAAGACATCAGAAGAGGAGGCTAAAATTTCTAAGGTACCTTATGCTTCAGCTATAGGGAGCTTAATGTATGCTATGGTATGTACTAGGCTAGATATTGCACACATAGTGAGAGTCATTAGCCAATATATGAGTCACCCTGGTATTGAGCATTGGAATACAGTTAAATGGATTCTTAGATATTTGAGAGGTACATCCAGTAAGTGTTTACACTTTGGGGAATCTACTACTACTGTACAAGGCTATGTTGACTCAGATTTGGCAGGAGATATAGATGTTGGCATTAAGTAGAATTGCCACTAGTGACAACACTTATTTGCATTCTAAGTGCAAACTGAGCAGAATAGTGCAAACCAAGAAGAACAGTGCAAACCGAGCAGAACAGTGTAAACTGAGTAACATTATGTCTACCGAGTCACCAATATTTACTGAGTTCAAAACCTACTGAGTGGTTAGTATGAACTATGCCTTCACTTCTACCGAGTGCATGACGATGCTGAGTAATGCAGTGGACGTCAAGTATCAGAAAGTCACCGAGTTAGTTTGCAGGAACTGTGTAACCATACTTGGGCCGACCTAGTAGCACTTATGTTTATTTGTCAAGCCGACTTTGTAATTGTAATTGTAATTAATTGTTTAGACTTGTATATAAACAATGTTGTAAAAATACCAAGATGTGTTTTTAGTATGAGTATGAATATGAAAAAGAAAGAAAAGCAGAGATAAGTGAATTACAAAGGGCTACAGTAGTATAAGGAACAGCAAAGACAAATTCATCACAGAAGGTGATCAGTACATCAGCGAATCTCATTCAATAATCCAGTTGCAAAGCAAGAGATCTACTGTTTCATCGTAACAGGTGAATCAGTAATAAAATCCTTTAACCGGGTAGAGTTAACAGTCTTTTGTAAAATCTCTTTACCCAGTACATACTTCTTTTGTAAGTTTGTAAAAATCCTCTAACAAGGTGGACCTAGCAGTCCTTATTGCTCCTAGCTTGGCAGATCATCAGAAGTGATCAATTGTAAGCCTTAACCGGCCAACTTTATTCTGCAGTACTAAAGCTTTGTGGGTTTCATCCCCACCCCAGTTTTACTTTCTTTTTGGAAGGTTTCTGGGTAACCAAATCTATGTGTCATTGTTGTGAATGCTTTTAAGTTTCATGCTTTCTATATACAAAAGGATAAAGTAAAATATATGTTAATACATCTGTAATTGAAAGAAAATTTGGAGTTACTGATTCACCCCTCCCCTCTCAGTAACTTGGTTAATTCCTGAATATTTCCAACAATTGGTATTAGAGCTGTATTGGTTCTCAAGATAAAGCTTAACTAGCTTGAGAAAAGATCCAGGACAATGGAGGTATTCAAACTGAACAAGGTGATTGAAAATGAAAAGCTAGATCTGGAAGTGGCCATAGCTAAACTTAAAGAAGCAAAAGAACATCTTTCCCAATCCCTAAGAAGAAGGAAGGAACTTGCAAATCAGATGAATGATCAGAATTACATTGAAGAAAAGATTGAAGATCTTTTTCCCTCAGATAGCTCAGATGAAGAAAACAATGCTGTCAAAGAACTCCTAGAAAAGAATGGGTCTCTGCAGGAAGAAGTGAGAAAATTAAAAAGAGAACAAGAACTACACTCTACAAGATTTTGTGAGATCTTAGAACAAAGAAACAAGTTGAAAGATGAATTAGATGGAAGGAACAATGAAGTCCAAAAAAAAACCCTTCAGTTAGAAAACCTAATTGATCAGATCTCCCATACAAATGAGGAAATTCTGAATCTAAGATCAGAAATAGAAAGCACAAGAGAAGAACTAAGATCTGAAAAGAAAATCAATCTAAGATTGATGGATGACCTAAACATAGAAAAACAAATCAATGAAGGAATGCTGAAAAGCCAAGAATACTTAAATCAGCTGTATGAGCGAAATCTTCATAGGCAAAAAGGAAAAGAAAGACTTGGATACAAAGGAGAAGGTGAATCTTCTAAGCAAGGTACTCAAAAGAATCAAAACCCTACTTGTAATCATTGTGGTAAAATAGGACATACTTCAAATAAATGTTGGAGCAATGAAAAAGTAGAATTCAATGGAAAATGCTACAATTGCAATCAACATGGTCACAAAGAAAATGAATGCAGGGAAAAACCAAGATTCAAAGGTAATTATCACAAATGTAACAAACAAGGTCACAAGGCATCCGAGTGAAGATCCAAAACATTCAATCCAGTAGAAAAAATTATGAAAGCAATGTTTGGATGGGTTTACAACACCTGGTGTAGATGTCATTACTGTGGAGAATATGGACACATTGGCATGAACTGCATAAAACATCATCTAAGGAAAAGAGATACTACTATAAGATGATTCAAATGCACTAAACTCGGTCACATAGCCCAAAATTGCATGAATGCTAGTGAAGTTGAAGATGAAAAGAAGAATGAAGCAACTAAGGTTAGGAAACAGATGAAACAAAAGTGGATTCCTAAATCTACCGAGCAAACCAGTCCAAGTAATGGAATGGGTGGCTCTACCGACTCAAACTAAATTCCCAAGAAAGCACTGGAACTGTATTCTCATAGACCAATTTCAAGTAGTTCCAGAACTGAATTAAAAGAAAGAACTAAAATCAGCATACAAGATGCAATAAGATCACAGGAAGGTCGGTATCAGTCTTTACCGAGCGAGGTCGGGAGCGGTCTAATTTACCGAGCGAGGTCGGAGCAATATGAGTTCACCGAGTTGCGAAGTCTTTACCAAGTAATTAATTCATAGTGGGTGACAGTCTGTCAAAATTCATACCCTAATTTGTACTGAGCATTAATGACAGAGTTGTAAACAAAAGGCAAGAAATCAAACTCATTCTTCACCATGAACTTTAGCACTTTGAGAGCAAAAAATTTCAAGAGCAATCCAGTGATTCAAACACTTTTGCGAAAAGAATTCTCTGTGAGCTACCATGGCATCACCCAGCACTTCAGTGAAGAAAGGATCAGAAATGATAGTCCAAGGGGAATGGAGAGCACCAGATTTCAAACTCATGCCCGCAATTGCAGTAGCCCTAGACCCGAACGGAGCTCAATCTCAGATTCCTCCTAAGGTACTACTTATTAACGATATTCACAATCATTTCAATTGTGCAATTCAAGAAATGGGAAACTTTCAGGAGAAATGGGTTAGATACATTCTCAGCCGTGTACATGAAGGAAAGATTTGGCTTGAGCAACCCATAGAGATCACTAAGAAGATGATTCATTAAATCACCGGTCTTCCCATGTTAAACAAAGCTAAAACTACCAAAACCCTAGGTTGGCCGGAACTGGAGAAGAAAACCCTAGCTGAGTGGGACGGTAGAGGCATGAAAATAAGCAGCATTACCGATGCTAAACTGAAGTTTGGTACACACATAATTGCCCATAAAATATATAGTTCAAGTCAACAGATTAGTGTCTCCTATGAAGCCATAGACCTAGCATACAAAGTGGTCAAGAATAATTTATCATTTGACCTTGTAGATTTATTGTTAAAATAGTTTAACAAAAACATGGAAAGCATTCAAACTTCCAAAAACAATCCATGTAAGTTTGGATCTGTACTGGTCTATTTATTTTTCTATGTTCAGAAATTCTTCCCTTCCAAAGGAAAAGTAATATGGAGAAAAGATGTGCCAGTTCTTTATGAGATAAATGAATATATTTCAGAAATGGGTGAAAATTTTGAGAGCATCATGGATAGTTATTTTGAGTCTTTCAAGGAGAAAATGAATGACAGATTCCAGATTCCACATAAGTTGGTTGAGGATTATAAGGATGATATTTGTTTCATGGTGGACTATGACAATGTATACATTGAAGTAGCTAAACCGAGGATTGTACATGTAAAACCTCTTCCTTATGAGGTAAACATTGATGAAACCAAGAATATCATTGAAGCCCTTCTTAATCAGCCTGTTAATCCCAAAGCTCCATATTTTGGAACATATGATGAAGCAAAGGTGAGAATTGAATTAAGCATAAAAATTCCATAGGCGGTAAATAAAGGAAAGAAGAGGATAGCCAAAATGCAAATTCTAACTGAGGACAAAGGAGAAGACACTGAAGAAGAAAAGGAAAAGGATGAGAAAACAGAGGAACCAGAACCTGCAAAGAAGAAAGGAAAGGTATTCATCACTAAGGCACCTAAGCCTCCCACTACTATATTTACAAGGAGAAGTGCAAGAGGTAAGGAAGACAAGGCAGAGAAAGATATAATATTCAAAAGGCCTCCTCTAACCTTTCAAGAGAAGATCAAACTTTTTAGAGAAGGATCAGGATCTGGAGTAAGTAATATAAAATCCTTTAAATATGAAACAAGAACGGAAACAGAACAAAAGGAAATTGAAGATGCTTTTATTGAAAAGATGGGACAGTGGAAATACTCTCCTGATGAAATAGCCCCATAGGTTCCAGCAGCTTTATTAGATCCAATAAAAATGAGATGGACCAATGCCAAGCAAACTGTAAAAGACATATTTGATCAAACCCTGAGACAGTTAATGCCGAGCTTGAAAAATGATGAAATAAAGAAGGCATTGAAGGAGAATGAAAATAAGATGACACTGAAGTTCAATACTTGTTTGATTCTGATTAACAATATTGAATTAGTTGTGAAGGCTGCAAATGCCACATGGAAGAACATATACCATCTTCACCAACTGAGTACTGAAACAATTATAATAAAAGACATTGAAGATGACAGTGATGAATAGGAAGAAGCCACTGAGGTAGATGATACTGTGAGGATAGCGGAAGAAGTCATTGCATCACTTCCTACCTCTCCAGTAAAAGTTTCTACATCTAGCCCGGAGACACCTTCAAGCATGGTTGTGACAACTTCAACATTTGTCCAATCACCTATAGCAACAATAGAAGTAACTACCATTTCTTCTACCGAGTTGCAGTCTCCTACTTCATCAAGTTTACCAACAGTAAGTATTCCAGTTTTTGATTCTACAAGTGTAAATACTTTAAGTTCTCCAGTAGACAGTATACCAGTCTCTGTAGCCAGTCCTACTATGTCTACTGTCACTACTACTAAGGCATTAAGTACAGATAAACCTAATGCTCAACCAAGTATAAGATTTTTGGGCAAGAATATAGTAGAGGATATAGACCCAGATGAAGAAATAGAGATTCCAACATTGGATTTTGTAAATCTATCAGCAGATCAAATGCAAAATATAGGTGAAATCCTCCAAAGGAAAGTGAAGCAAAAGAAACTTAAAGAGGAAAGAGACAAGGAATATCAAATCATTAAGGATGCTAAGGACATTTTGTCTGAAGCATTAGGTATTAAAGTAGACTCCTCTCAACATGTTTTGTTACAATTAGCAGAAGCAGTAAATAAGTACAATGATGATTCATCTGGGATAGAAAAGTTAGTTGAAAGAGCCGAGAAGAAATTCAACAATAAAGTGCTTGAGCACATTGCTCAGCACATAGCTATTAATCAAGTCGAATTGTCTTCAATTTTGTCAAACATTGAATCTTCCTATTTGAATGTTACCTCTCTTTTGGCCAGACTGTGCAATGTTGCCGAGTTCACCAAGGATGTCAAGGATAAAATGAATAAAATTGATGAGGATTTGAAGATTAGCATACAGAAGCTGCAACTTGAACCAAGTTCAAACTCTGCTCATCACATGAAAATCTCATACCTATCAAATATGTAGTCAGAACTACTGAAAGAAGACACAAGGATCCGGTCCACACTGCTAGACATTCAGAACATGATCTTTCCCATCATGAATACAATGTATAAGCACATTGAACATTCCAAAACATTAATTCATGACTATCAGTTCTCAATAGCAGATCACATGATTGAACTCTCCGCAGAAGTCCAAATTGCAATCCAAACATGCAAGATTATGCAAGAAAATTGGGACAGAACCCTGGCACTGATAATGAAGGTACATTCTATTTTTCTATCAAATTTTGGATTCTCTCTGTAAATCACTTGTATATACACCTTTGGCATTATCATCAAAAAGGGGGAGATATGTATACAAGGAGATATGTATAGAAGGAGATATGTATAGAAGAAGATATGTATAGAAGAAAAAGTTAGCACATTGAAAGGGGGAGATAATGTATAAAGCCCTATAACAAAGACAAATTTTGAAAAATTAAAATAAAACTCAGCATGGTTCATGTATATAAGTTTTGGGCAATAAGTGTTTTTGTCACTAATGCCAAAGGGGGAGATTGTTGGCATTAAGCAGAATTGCCACTAGTGACAAAACTTATTTGCATTCTAAGTGCAAATCGAGTAGAACAGTGCAAATCGAGCAGAATAGTGCAAACTGAGCAGAACAGTGCAAACTGAGCAGAACAGTGCAAACTGAGAAGAACAGTGCAAACCGAGTAGAACAGTGTAAACCGAGTAATATTATATCTACCGAGTCACCAGTATTTACCGAGTTCAAAACCTACCAAGTGGTTAGTATGAACCGTGCCTTCACTTCTACCGAGTACATGATGATGCCAAGTAATGCAGTGGACGCCGAGTATCAAAAAGTCATCGAGTTAGTTTGCAGGAACCATGTAACCATACTTGGGCTGACTTAGTAGCACTTATGTTTATTTGTCAAGCTGACTTTGTAATTGTAATTGTAATTAATTGTTTAGACTTGTATATAAACAATGTTGTAAAAATACCAAGATGTGTTTTTAGTATGAGTATGAATATGAAAAAGAAAGAAAAGTAGAGATAAGCAAATTACAAAGGGCTACAGTAGTATAAGGAACAGTAAAGATAAATTCATCATAGAAGGTGATCAGTACATCAGCGAATCTCATTCAACAATCCAGTTGCAAAGCAAGAGATCTACTATTTCATCCTAATAGGTGAATCCTTTAACCGGGTAGACTTAACAGTCTTTTGTAAAATCTCTTTACCGAGTACATACTTCTTTTGTAAGTTTGTAAAAATCCTCTAACAAGGTGGACCTAGCAGTCCTTATTGCTCCTAGTAGGGCAGATCATCAAAAGTGATCAATTGTAAGCCTTAATTGGCCAACTTTATTCTACAGTACTAAAGCTTTGTGGGTTTCATCCCCACCCCAGTTTTACTTTCTTTTTGGAAGGTTTCTGGGTAACCAAATCTATGTGTCATTGTTGTGAATGCTTTTAAGTTTCATGCTTTCTATATACAAAAGGATAAAGTAAACTATATGTTAATACATCTATAATTGAAAGAAAATTTGGAGTTACTGATTCACCCCTCCCCTCTCAGTAACTTGGTTAATTCCTGAATATTTCCAACAATAGATAGCCGGTGGAGTACTATAGGCTACGTATTTACTATTGATGAGACAATAGTGAGTTGGATTTATCGACTAGAAAAGGTGGTTACTTTATCCACTACAGAGGTAGGGTATGTTTCTTCTAAAGAGGAAGCCAAGGAGATGATATAGCTTCAATTCTTCATGGAAGCATTAGGACATCCACAAACAGATAATTTTATGCATACAAATAGCCAAAGTGCCATTCATCTTGTGAAGAATTCTGCTTTGCTCTCAAAGACAAAACACATAGAGTTGCGACACCATTTCATTCGGTCAATTTTGGATGATCGAAAGTTAAAGCTGGAAAAGATACATATAGATGACAATCCAACATATATGTTTACAAAGTTAGTAACAATAGATAAGTTAAATTCATGTTCAGCTTCAGTTGGTCTTCTAAACTGAACATAATAAAGGAACAACTAAGTCTAGGGTGGTTTGATCTAGTGGGAGCCTCATATGGTAGTAGTTTTGCTACAGGATCATTCTTCAAGTGGGAGGTTTCTTAGTGTGGATCCTGATCATTCACCAAGTGGGATATTGTTAGCTTGTGGTGACTAATCAGGAAAGTACTATACATATTTTTAGCTAATTCTATGCCGACATGTTGTAACTCATTCTAACCCTAAACTGACAAAATATTGTATAATATGGCTTAGGGTTAGGGTTTTCATAATGTATGTTTTAGTATCTTCTTGTGGTGGTATTAAGCTATAAGGTATTATGGATTGTAATCAGGTTGTAGTTATGGGATAATAAAAATATTTGACTTGTTGTTGGTGGATGTAGCCCAAGGATTGGGTGAACCACGTTAAATCTTTATTGTTGTTCTGATATTGGTTATATTTGTATGTAATTTTTATTTATGTCTTGTTAATCCTAATAGAAATAATGTTGCAAGATAAACAAAAGCCACTAAGCTAAGGAAAGTAGATCCCTAGACAAAGAGAAAGAAGGAAGAACCTTTCCCCCTAGGGATGAAAGCAAGGGATACCTTTCCAAAAAAAAGTCTTTAGAAAAGATATCTTGGATAATAAAAGAGAATCTATGGATGATTATGGATATAATACAAAACCATAGGGAGGAAAGATAGAAAGAATACCAATTAGGCTCAAGATAAAATATATTCTAAGAGCCTAATGGATTCTAGGAGATTGGATGCAATACCTCTTTCCCCCTAGTCAGGAGACAAGAGGATAAAATATCTATATTATGTAAGAATCAAGGGGATGCCCCTTATCAGAGTTATGAAGGAATTGTAAAACCACATGATAGTGGGATATAATTCCTAAAGAAACTCATTCTCTAACATATAAATTGAAATGCACACAATCAGCAAGTAAATGTGAATTACTGTAATGAAAAGGACATTTGTACTTGGATAGAGCATCTTTCAGCATAGGTTTAAAGATTTCCTTCTTGGAGTTCATTAACTAAACATACATATTTTTAGCCACATATTGAGGAGTATCAGGATAATCTAAGGTAGGTGTTGGAAGAAGAACATGAAGAGGAGGACGATGATCAAAATCAACCACCTTAAATTGAGATTGTGAACAAACAAGACCATGCATATCTTGTTTAGGGGATATATGAAATGGATACTTTATTCCACGCTCATTAACACCAAGCCCTAAACCTTTATATCCTTGTTTAGTTATCATATTATATCTTGTAGTGTACATATGATGTAAAGCTTTTTTAGGAGGTGATTGTTTATTGTGTTCATGAGTAAAGGTTGTATAAGGTGGAATAATAGGTTTAGAAGAAGTTTCTTTTATCTTACCTTTAATATAATCCTAGATCAAATAAGACGGGGAAGCTAAATCTAAGAATTCTTGGAAATCTACATCATGAACCATAGTTTGAACCTCATCATAAGTATGGGAAGAATTGAGAATAGCAGATGGAGAATTAGGCATATTAGGAATGTTAGGAATTGGATTATGATGGATAGGATTAGGATTAGGAAGAATAGAATTAGGATTAGGAAGATTAGGAGATGGTATATCATCTACCAACTTCTTCACATAATCCAAAAGAGCAATAAGTCCACCACATAAATCTTTAATAAAAGTTTTGAAAGTACAAAGACTAGTATCGGTCAATCTCACAATAGCATAGGCAAGTGAAACATGAAGAGTGACAAACATAATGAAATGTATGATACTCTCATAAACATCATAAGTATGATAAAGGGATGCTAAGAGGAGAATAATAAAGAAAATAACCATACACCAAAGTATCTTAAAGATCTTCATAGAAAATGAAATGTAAGAAATATTTTTGTATTTTATAGAATATATAGATTTTAAAAAAAAAAATTAAAATGAAAGAGCATAAAAGAGATCTAATCTTAAGGAAATAAATAAAATCATCTAACATCAAAAAGAAAGATTTTTCTATCACAGGTTCACGAAAATATAAGATATAAAAATATATCTATGTGGGGATATATTTTTATATCTATGTATGGAGTGTGTGTGTATAAATGTAGATGTGGTGTGCGAAAAATGTTGTGGACATAAAAAAACTTAATAAAATGTAAATAGTTATCTTGAAAAGGAGAAGATTTGAAAATCACAATTTTCTAGTGTCTGTACTCAATTTTGGGAAATTCTGCGATTAGATCTGGCTTGGAAACACAGAAATAGAGAAAACTCAGAAACCTTCTATCTTTTTGAGAAAGGTCAACCTTGACCCAAAATAGGGGTAAGATCTTACCATGGGACACAATCTTACCCCTTTATGTCAACCTTGACCTACACTATTCCAATGGAAAATATGTTCATGGATCCTGAAAGTTCTCTAAAAAGGGTACTCAGATATGATCTGTGATTCTCTATCTCGCATCTATACCTGGAAGAAAAATGGTTTTGTTTTTTGGATGAGGGGTTTGTCTTGGTTAAACCCCAGTTTGGAATCAACCTTAAAAATGGAATTGAAATAGAGAATGCTAGAAAGTAGTAGAAGTAGATCTAATAATGAAGCTCTGATATTCAATAGATATGCAATTGTATTTGGAATTTAAACAAGTTTGCTGATATGAAAGCTTGGACTCAACACTAAAAAATGTAAATCAAAACCTCCATGATTGTATGCTTGGAATCCACCTTGAAGGGAGAATGAATAGATCTTGAAGATGAACAAAGGATCTTGAAGGAAGATCACACCACCATCATGGATAGATCTAGGTTTGAATGATGAATCTTAAATGCTTGAACCAAATCCCTCCAAAGGCTTGAACACTTGAATCCTTGATCTTCAATGGAGAGCTTCAATGCTTGAATGTAGATGATGGCTTGAATTCTTCCTTGAGAATTATTTTTAGAATAATGGATCACTTTATACTTGACAAAGATATGCAAAAGAGATGGGAAGATGGATTGATTTCACACTTGATCGATGGATTGAAATGAGAGAGGAAGGCTTCCTTTTATACTAGTCTAGGGCACAAACTTCTAGAGAGGCTAACATAAGAGAATTAAATTCCCATTTAAACCTTAACCTGTAGAAATGGACTTAGATTAAATATAATTTAAGAGTTTATTATTTCAAAATCTGAAACAGCCAACTCAGAAGTGAGAAATAAAACTTTCTGAAACTTGACATCTGAAAACTTTTGGATTTTGAAATCTGGACCCAGGGTCAGGGTCGAGGTCAACTTTGATTTATGTCAAAGTTGAGGTTGACCTTGACCTAGAAGGTTTACCTTGACCATGAGGTTAAGAATCTCAGGGTTTCATGTTAGGATGTCAAAAACAAGCTAGAAAGAGGTGGAGAAAGGACTAGGATAGGGGGAAAAACAAGATCCAAGCCAGAGATCCCATGAAAGCCTCTAACATGACCCCAAACCACCTAGTTGGAGGGATAAACCAGTCATAAATAGAAGTGCTTCCATTTTTTGATGATACACAAAGTTCTCTTGCAAACTTTTTGAATCCATTACGATCTCCCTTAAGTTGTTAGACTTTCTCTCCAAGGGCGAATAGCTCTGATACCAATTGTTTTGATTAAGTAATACTGAGAGAGAGGTTGAATCAGTATTACAACACTTCAATATAAACTTAAACCAATTAAAAATAAACCATATGAATGCTGAAATGAAAATAATATAAACACATAACACATAACTGATAACACCATTATTTGTTTTTGAGGAAACCCTAGCTAAGGGAAAACCCCGGTGGGGATGGTACCCACAACTATGCACTAAAATATAGAATCCTTGTTAGGAGATCTAGGCATATTAGGAGCTGAGTATTACATAGTAAATTTCCAAGTTAGAGGACTGGAAACCCTATTAGAGGTATACAAAAACCCTATTAAAGGTATGGTCAGATCACAACTCTTACAATCAAAATTTTGTTACAAATGTGTTCTTCAAGAGTGAACAATACAAGAATCTACTATGTTTTGATAGTTCTAGTTATGATTCACAATAGCCTCTATCAATCACTGATCCCGCATCTTCTATTAGTTATCTCTAATATCCCAAATTTAGATCCATCACATCATCACCTTTATGAAACTTATCACTTCCACAAAACACTCTATACTTATATCAATTCTGCCATCCAATCAGCTCTCAAATATAATACAAAACATACTAATTATTTATACAAATGATAAATATTGAGTCATCGATCTCATATTACTAAATTTTCAGAAATATGCAACCTTCATCTAACTTACCATGTTACCAATCCATCTATCCTTCCCTTAATCATCATGACTATTCATATGCCCTATTTTACCACTCCTCTATGTTTCCATGCCTTCATAACATTGTAACTTACTGATATCAACACAGAAACACATGTGATCTTAACTAAAGATCACACATATCCCAAAATATCTTCCTCTAAGTTCACAAGCCATAACACATTATATATCACCTTCACTGATCAAAACAATACTACAATATACTATAACTCTAATTCTGTACTTATTCATTTTCATGACTGTGTCTCCAATACTTATACTTAATTCATGCAATCACTCTATCATATGTGTTTCCATAAATGACAACCTTAAGTGATCCATAGTGCTCTCAAAACATCACTTGCCAACAAAAACATGGCAAGGCCATATTGGTGAGTAAAGGGTATTCATAACAAGAAGTAATGAAACCTTTGCACCTATTGTTAGGATTGAGGTAGTAAGATTATATATAGATAATTTTTCTTATAAGTATTTCAAAGTATATTAAATGGATGTGAATAAACTTTCCTTAATGGAGACTTGGAAGAAGTATACATTGAGCACCCTAATGGATTTCCTTTATCAGGAAATGAATATCTAGTTTGGAAATTGAAGAAGGCTCTGCATGGATTGAAACAAGCACCAAGAGCTTTGTATGAAAGATTGGATAAGTATTTAATTCATTTGGGATTCAAGAAAGGTAATTCTAATAGAAATTTGTACTTAAGAATCAATGAAGAAGGTATCTTTATTGTTGAGGTTTTCATTGATGATATTATCTTTGGAGGAAATGGTGAAATGAGTAACAAGTTTTCAGATGAGATGAAAAGTGAATTTGAAATGTCTATGATTGGGGAGATGAAATTCTTCCTTGGATTGTAGATCAATCAAGGTAAAGAAAGATATTCATATCATAGACCAAATATCTTAAAGAACTATCAGAAAAATTTTGCAATGATGATAGTAAACCTATAGGAACCCCTATGGTAATTGGGACTAAGCTATCCTTAAAGGATGAAAAAAAAAAGTACAACAAACAAGGTATATATCAATGATTGGAGGTCTTTAGTATCTAACACATACTAGACCCGATATTGCTAATGCAGTTGGAATTGTTGCAAGATCTCAAGATGATCCTAAATAATCTCAACTTATGGAAGTAAAAAGGATATTTGGATATCTAAAGAGTGCAATTTAATTTGGTCATTGATATGATAGATTAAATGAATTTTCATTTCATGGTTTGATTAACACTAATTGGCCATGGAATGTAGATAATAGAAAGAGTACAATTAAAGGATAATGTTCCTTGGTAAAAGGTTTATTTCTTGGCTTAGAAAGAAGCAAGACTGCATTGGTCAGTCTAAAATAGAATTAGAGTATGTTGTTGTAGCAATCAATTGCATGCATATCATATGGATGAAGAAAATGTTTAAAGACATTGGAGTATGTCCTGAAGATTTAGTTACTATACATTGTGACAATACTAGCATGATTGTATCATCTTAAAATGGAAGCACTTCCATGTTAAGAATGTTTAGCCCTCTGAGTAAGTGGTATGGGGTTATGTCAAGTGCCTTGAATAGGTTTTTTCATGGATCTAGCTTTTTCCCCTGTTCTACTTCTCTCTCCACCTATTTCCAGCCTTTTTTGGGCACTTGGTCCTGAGAATTTGAGATTTGTGACCTCAGGTCAAGGTTGACCTCCTGGGTCAAGGTCGACCTCCACCTTGAGCTAGGGTAGAGTTGACCTTGACCCTGACCTGAGAGTCAACCTTGACCTTGACCCTTGGTTCAATTTTCAAGTTTTGAAGGTTTCGAGATATCAGGCTTCAGAAAGTTTTATTTTCTCGCTTTTGGGTCAGCTGTTTTAGATTTCAGAATGGTAAATTCTTAAATGGCATTTAATCTAGGTCCATTTCTAGGGGCTAAGGTTAATTTGGATTTAATTCTCCAATTTTGGCCTCTCTAGAATTTTGTGCCCTAGATCACTATAAAAGGAAGCCTTCCTCTCTCATTTTATCCATCAAGTTTTGAGATCAAGTGCTTAAGATTTTCTCAAGGAGATCATAAGAAAGTGAGGTGTAAAGCATCATCAAGAATCCATCATCAAGCATCCATTATCAAGTATCATTCAAGCATTCGAGCATTCAAGTTCTCCATTGAAGATCAAGGATTCAAGCATTCAAGCCTTTGAAGGGATTTGGTTCAAGCATTCAAGATTCATCATTCAAACCCTAGATCTATCCATCATGGTGGTGTGATCTTCCTTCAAGATCCTTTGTTCATCTTCAAGATCCATTCATTCAGATTTCAAGATGGATTCCAAGCATACAATCATGGAGGTTTTTTATTTACATTTATGGTTTTGATTTACATGGTTGAGTGCAAGCTTTCATATCAATATACTTGTTCAAATTTCAAATACAATTGCATATCTATTGAATATCATACCTTCCTTGTTAGATCTACTTCTACTACTTGCTATAATTCTCTATTTCAATTCCATTATTAAGGTTGATTCCAAATCGGGGTTTGACTAAGGCAAAACCCCTCAACCCAACAACAAATCCCTTTTTTCTTGTTGGTACAGGTGTGGGATAGTGAATATCAGTGCAGATCTAGATACCCATTTCAACGAACTTCTGAGATCCGCAAACAAAATTTCTGTCAGAGCAGTTGGGTCAATGTCAACCTTTAGTGGGGTGTAAGATTGTGCCTTGGGGTAAGATTGTACCCCGATCCTGAGGTCAAGTTTGACCTTACTTAGAAATGAAAATATTTATGGGTTTTGTAGATCTCGTAGTTTTGGTTGAGGAGTGCAATAATCAGCAGTTTCTGAGACTGTTTAACTGGGTTTTCAGCAGGTTCTTTTTTGGAGGTAAGTACTCTTATTTCTTCATTTCCATATTAGAATTTCCAAATTTACATTCCATCCCCTTAGAATTCAAATGTATATATAAAATATGGGTTTAGGGTCTCTTTCATATGCACTATTCCAAACCCTATTCATCCATATTTTTTATCTTACATTTTGGTGAACCAGACAAGCTTAGCACCTATCTTTTGTGGAATTAGATGTCCTATTGTGTTTGTTGTATTATCTTGTGTGTTAACCTTCATCTTACATTTTGGTGAACCTGTTTACGACAACTCTTTCTTTTTGGTGTTAGATATGCATCTTGTGTTAGATCATGCATCCTTATAAAAGTAGATTTATTTTATGCTCTTGCATTTCTATTTCAAAAATACAAAAAAATTACAAAATTTCTTTAAAAATACAAAAATATTTACATTTTCATGCTTGTAGTTTTACTTTGTGTTCAAAATGTATGATTTTTGTTTTGAATACTTTGATGAGGCTTTTATTTCAAAAGAGGATAGATCCCTTAGGGTCTGTTTGGTGCATAGAATTAACTTATCTAGAATAGGCCTATTCTAGAATAAGGACCTATTCTTAGATTAATTAATCCTCAAAATGAAAGCTAGAATAATCTATTCTGCGTTTGGATACCATAATGTGAAATTGGAATAAGGATTATTTTATATTTTTTTAATTTTAATTTTTAATTTTAGAACTTATCATTTTTGTTGTTGGTTTTTTAATTAAAATATCTATGTATTTTTAACTTATATATTTTTAAATTAAAATATGTATTATTAAGTTAAAAAATAAGATTATAAAAAAAAAATTATTAAAAAAATTATTATTTTAAAAAAAATTGTAAAAAAAAATTATAAAAAAAATTGTAAAAAAAATAAGATTATAATCCCTTAACAGTTCACACACGGACCCGAAAAACTTATACATTTTGTTATAATTTTGAATCCTTGAAAAGCTTATTCCTGGAATAAAATGAATTCCAAGTTTTTTTTGGAATTAATTAATGCAAGCATTGGGCCAAAAATGGGAATTAGTTTTGTAATTCAAGAATTCATAAAATGCCACAAACAATGAATTATTTTATTCTTGCATTAAATAATTCCTATTCAAGGTTAATTCCAAGCACCAAATGGGCACTTAATGAGGTACATCAAAGTGAGAATGAAAGTCATTTGAATAAGATCTCCATTTATCCTATTCCTATTTCATCCTCCTCTACAACCTCTTCAATTGAACTTTATCATAGGGTCTGTGCATGGTTACCTTCATGTTCCACTATTTACAACATTGATGCACCTAGAATGTCATATCCTAAATATCATATTCAAGATATAGAGGCCTTTAAGAAAGTCCTTTGTGATAGTGATCAAGGTGTTAATCTCCTACATGATATCACTCATCTTGTGCATTTAAATGATAATCCTTTAGCTCAAGATCTAGGACTCACTTCTCCGGTCATTAGTGTGGAAACTTCTTATGTTCCTTTACACAACATTCCTACTTACACTCCCCCTTTGGTGACTACATCTCTTTCATCTCTTCATGTGAGTGTTCCATCAATGTCTTTACGTACCTCACAACCTTCTCACCATAGTGTTTCTTATACCTATTCCAACCCTCTTCCAACTATGGTTCCAAGTGTTCCTCTGGTTATGTCTTCCATTCCTACCGCTTCTTACACTTTTCCTAGTGTTCCTAATGTCTCTATGTCTCCTATTGATTCCAAAATCATTAATCTAGCTCAAGCTATGTCTTCTTTACAACAACAACTTGCATCCTTAACTCAATCCAAGTTTAGTATTCCTACATGTGACATGGGTAGTCCTTTATCCTTAGACATTATTCATGCTCATGTTCCTCAGAAGGTGATATGCTACATCTTGAGAATTATGATGGTAAGGGAGACCCTATCACTCATGTTAAAACATTTGAAATCCTTTGTAGTGACTATGTTATTATGAGATTGACTAACACTTGCCTTCCTACTTTCAAAACTTTCATTAAGAATTTGTGTGGCAAACCTATTTCTCTTTTGGATTATGTGAAGAATTTGGTAGATGATACACCATTTCCTAATCTTCCTAATCCTAATCCTATCTTTCCTAATCCATTCCATAATCTTCCTAATCCTAATCCTATCTTTTCTAATCTTAATCCTATATTTCCTAATCTATTTCCTAATCTTCATAATCCTAAACCTATCCTTCCTAATCCAATTCCTAACATTCCTAATATTCCTAATTCTCCATCTACTATTCCTAGTTCTTCCCACACTTATGATGGGGCTCAAACTATGGTTCATGATGAAAATGTGCAAGAATTCTTTTTACCTTCCCCTTTTTATCTGAATTCTTTGACTTACAAAGAAATCTTTTAATCTATGCTAAAATATGCTTTCTCCAAATACAAATATCCTCTCCACTATAGTAATACACATTTACTTGCTGATTGTGTGCATTTAAAGATTTATGTTAGAGAAAGAGATACTTTAGGAATATTATCTCACTCTCATGCAGTATTACAATTTCTTCATAATTTTACCCCTTATTCTTCTATAATATAGCTCTTTCCCCCTCTTGTCTCTTAACTGGCGGGCAAGAGGTATTTCTTCCAGTTCTCTAGGATCCATTGTGCTCTTAGCATATATTTTGTTTTGAGATTAATTCATTGTCCTTTATATCTTTCCTCTCTATGGTTTTGTATTATGTTCATAATCATCCATAGTTATCCTTTTAAGATATCTTTTCTAAAGACATTTGGTTTGCAAAGGTATCCCTTTCTTTCATCCCTGGAGGGAAAGGTTCTTCATTCTTTCTCTTTGTCTAAGGATCTACTTTCCTTAGCTTAGTGGAATTTGTTTATCTTGCAACATTATTTCATTATATTGACTGAGGTTTTGGCTATGGATACCCTTTTATGTGAGAGGTTGTTGTCCTAGGTCATCACCTCTTCTTTATTCTACAAATTTTGTTCTTCATAAATTATTTCCCTGGCTATAGGGTTAGAGTTTTATTCTTTTGATCAAAGGTTCCTCTTCCTCTTGATTATAGGGGGCTTGATGATTGAATCTTTGTTTCTCTCTAAAAGATGATATTTTATCTAAAAGTAGTCCTCTATGTTGGGGGTATTGTTGATAAGATCTCTTTTTCTTTGAGGATACTTTTCCCATGAGTGACATATCCTTTTCATGATTATCTATACTCTTGTATGTAGGGGTCAATACCCTTTGCTAAGAATGTAGTATACATTTTTGTTAAAAATGATATCTCCTTACATTCTAAAGTAGGTATCCTCATTCTCTTCCTTATCATGTCTCATAGACAATCACGATAAGGAGGTATCCTAAAGTAGGTATCCTCATTCTCTTCCTTATCATGTTAGGTAACACACATAAGTTGCTAAATCCTGAAGAGATGCGCATTTTTCAATTTTTCAATATGCTAAATCCTCTGAAGGTAACACACATAAGTTTCTAAATCCTGAAGAGACATGCATTTTTCAATTTTGAAATATGCTAAATCTTCCAAAGGTAATACAAATAAGTTGCTAAATCCGAAGGAGGCAAGCACAATTTTTCGGTGAAACTATCAGGTTGGCCACCTGTTGGGCTCTCCCTCCTTGGTGATTCATGGTAAGGTGGGAATCTTACTGGGTGATGTAATCACTCTTTTCCCTTTCTCTCTTTTTGGTTTCATGCTAGTAGGACTAGATCATGAAGCTATGTTATTTATAGTGTTTCTCTTGTCTTTCTTATGTAATAATTTATGCTTTTATGATAGCTTTCTATTGCCCAAAAATTTCCCTCTTGTTCATTTTTGGCCACAGCCCTATTTTCCAAGTGAAATACTCAAGTGTCGAAACTCTCTGTATTTTCTGCCTTTTAATGTTGAGAGTCCAGTGTGTTTTCTGCTCAAGTGTCGAAAACCCAGTGTGTTTTCAACCTCCTCTCTGTAGGCTCAGGATGTTTCAACCTATCCGCTCTGAAAATTTGATGTGTTTCTGACCTATTCACTCTAAAAATTTGGTGTGTTTTCGACCTTCGCTCAAAAACCCTCTGTGTTTTTGACACCCCTTCTATGTTTTTGACCCTGAGTGTGCAACTCCAATTAGGTGGGTCCTAGTGCCTAAGGTCATGCCAGTGCGGAAGATCCGATGGCTGTCACATGATTGCATGGGCTCTTCTAAGCCCATGAGATCATGTGACAACCGTTGATGTGGTATTAATGATCAGCGGTCATTGTTTTAGTGGTAGTCAAGGCTAACATTTTATGGTTGGTCACATGATCACATGGGCTCTTCTAAGCCCATGTGACCATGTGACAAAATGTCAGTGGTTTTGGTGGTGGTGGTTCACGGTTCCAGTAGTTAGCATCACGCGGTCGGTTGCATGATCACATGCGGTCTCTTAACCGCATGAGATCATGTGACAAGTAGTCAGTGGGGCCTAAAGTCTACATTGGCACAAGTGTGATGAAGATCTATAGTGGTCGTATGATCTCATGGGATCTTTTGATCCCATGTGATCATGTGACAACCATCTGATGGGATCTGCTAAGTTAGATGGGGCCGATGCTAGGGGTTGCCGAGGTGTTGCTGACAAGGCTGTCAAAATAAATAATAGAATGCCAAGTGGCATTAGTGGGCCCAGTTGATGGTTTTTCAATGCACCACTAGCGGTCTATCGCATGATCGCGTAGCCCTTTTTTAGGCTATGCGAACATGTGACAAACTATTAGCCGCACCGATGGAGCTTGAGGTTTGCAGAAGGATAGAAAGAGATGAGCGACTAGCACAAAATCTCAAAGAATATTCTGACCCCATGAGATCTTGTGCCCACCATTTGATGGGAATCTCAGTCTATGGAGGCATAGTTGTGCGGTTGAGGGATTGTGCGTGGTTGCTAAGAGGAACCCAGGGTTGAGAAAAGATCAAACAACTTGGCGACTAAAGAGAAGGTGAGAGCAGGGTTAAGTTTACAGTGTAATGAACAGACTCGAGGTTTCTTGCATGGCAGATGGGACTAGGGTTAGGATATATCTAGTGACTTAGTGACTAAAGGGTATCTCACATCTACTAGACTTAACCGGGGTTAGCTAAAGTATTAAACGATTCCACAACTGAAAGAAAATTGGAACCTGAGGTAAATGTCAAGTTAGTTTTAGAGTCAAGTGCCGAGCCTGGGTAAAGAGGAAGGATTTGACAGTCATGCTTTAAAGTAGGATAAATTTTGTAATACTGATCATCGATGGGAAATTTATGTGCCACCTTTGACCATTATCAATTTTTAATTCAAATATCTCACAGTATCAAATTTTTGTAGTCATGGCAGCCAAATTTTTGCAAGAATAAATATGAAGTGAACATGCAAGCAAAACATATCTGATCTATTGGGATATTTTCATGTACATTTATGGCCAGATTGGATTGATTTAGGGTTGGATATTTTATTGTAAACCTCTGTAGCCCTAATTGAGATATTTTTTATTCCTACCTGGATGCAGGGTTGTATATATTGTTTTTTTGGAGCTTTTGAGCTTAGAATTGACATTTTATAAAAAAGAAAGGCTCTTTCTTGGGAACCTATCTATGGCATTTCTTCTTTCCCTCTAGTTTTCCACATTTTGTAAATTCCCATTGATAATACAAGTATTGCAGAGGCAATTTGTGACAATCCTTCATGTCCTTGTGCTTCCCTGTTTGCATTATCTCTTATTGGATTGAGGTTATGAATGTTGTTAATGGAAATTGGGGTTCCTGGTCCCTCTCTCTTTCTATGATTTATGTGTTACTATGTCTGATCTGATTCAAATGTTTTGAGGGTATACTACAACCCCTAGCAGTCTTGTCTCATTCCTACACCTAGTTGCAGAGGAGGATGTTTGTTTGCAGGTCATAGGTTGAGTCTTTTGTTCAGGCCTTCCTATGAAATACTTATGCAATCCTATCTAGTGAGTGGTGACCTATTAGACCTGATTCCTCCATTGGTCTCATTCCTCTATATTGAGATCCAAACCCTAGTTTCAGTGCATCACCTAGTAGGATAGATTTGCTTTCAGTCATTTCCCTTTCATGCACTCCTTCTATCCCTTTCCCTCAAAGAATTTACATTTCCTATCTAAGAGCAAATCAAGTTGATTATCCAAGAGGAACTAGCCTATAATTTAGAGGTCTCATCTCGGTTAGCAAAAGGTCCCACAACCTTGAGATGATTCCCATGTTATACTGGATTATCAAGACTATGAGAGCTTGAGATCAAAGGTGCAAATTCAGTGTATAACAATTTCTAGCACACCTGGTGGGACTACAAAAGAAGTCAATTTTGAATATTATGCTATCTCTGATATACTGATTGCATAATATAGGCCTTAAAGAGGTTAATAATCAAGTATATTTGGTGACTCCATGGGTGTTAAGAGCAGTGACCCAATTTCTGATTGAGCTCATGAAGAAAATAGACTCTTCTAATGGCAAGACTATTTGCATTTGCACCCTTTAATCAGGGTAGCCCATTAAGTTTTTCCCAACACCATGATGTGCCCTTGGTAGCACTCAAAAGTATACCTAATTTCATAGGTGAAGGATAGACAATAGCCTTTGAGCACATAAGAGATGTGACCACCATTTGCAGCATACACAACATTACTCAAGAGGATGTGGCCACCAAGCTATTAGCAGCATCTCTGAAAGGTAGGGCTCTTGAGTGGTTTAGAACTTTAACTGTTGGCTCCATTACTTCATGGGATAGACTTGGAGACCTCCTCAGCAAACACTTTAAGGATGATTCAAATTCTTTGTCTCTAGTGGAGCAGCTCCAAGTTATAAAGAGAGATCCTCATGAGCTGATGATAGATTTTAATGGTAGATTTCTCAAGACATGGAATAGGATTCCAATTAATATAAGGCCTTCAGCAGATTGTGCTTTCCTTTATTTTTTGAGAGGCCTAACTGGTGATATATTTTTCATGATTCAATCTTTAGGAGGTACTTCATTGCCCCAGGTTTTTGACCTGGCTGTCAAAGCAGAAAATTGCTTAATCCAGGCAGTGATGATAGATAGAAGACCACCCATGCCTATCTCACTTAATCTTCAGCCCACTATACCTCTATAGATGCCTCCATTTACTCCCATACCTACATTAATAGAACCTCAGGCCAGCACTGGCTATGGGAAGTCTATAAATGACCTTCCCCAGGAGCTACTTAAAGAGAAAAGTGATCAACAAGAAGCAAACCAAGAGATGGTGAGTCTGTTGCAGGCTCTAACCAAAGAGTTGATCATTGTAAAGGGGTAATATTTGGGGGATAGATCACTTTATCAACAAGAGGATCAAAATCCTAACCAACAGTGGCAAATTCAGAAGCAACTATATCAGGAGTCTAGGCCACAATTCCAGGAGAAGCACCAGAGAAAAAGGCAGAATTTGGTAAAAAGGCCTTTCCATCCATATAATCCAGTTAAGAGGACATTCCCAACACAAAGCATCAGAGCAGCTGGTAGTCACCTGAACTCATTTTTTGGGAAGGAGGCTATAGATTTTCCACTTTTTCTTTTGAACTATGAGCTTCGTGATGGAGAAAGGTCAGAAGTGTTACAACCAGAGATAGTAGTCTCTCAAGAACATCCTTAGGGTGGATTACAACAATCAGATCAGGATAAGAAAGAAAGTGAAGAAAGTGAGAGCCTAGCTGATCCATTTGAGGAGATGCCTTTCTATATTGAGCAGGATGAGGTAGTGCAAAGTTCATTAGTTGAGCCCTCTGATTATGGAAGTGAAGATGATGGAGTTGCTACTAACTTAGAGCAACAAGATGATTTTGATCTGATAATAGATGATTTCTACTCAACTCTTGTTGATGATCCTCATGTTCCTGAAAAGGATAATGGCTTGCTTGTGCTTAAGGAGGAATTGGTGTCCCAGGGGGTTAACTATGTCCCAACTGCAGAAGAAGAAAACATGTGCCAAATTATTATGGAGGAGCAAATTCCTAACCTTCCTGATGAAGAAATTCATAAGAGACATGTTGAGCGGCAAGAGGGGCTTGGTTTTATGCTCTCTAGGGGATGTCCTATCAGATATCTAGCCCAAATGGGGTCAAGCAAGACATGCATACTCAAGGAATCAATGGAGGGTGATGTCAAGGGTCTGCTCCTTAGGGACCAGGGGCTTATCCAGCTATATTAGACTACTATGGAGAGTAGCATCTATGGTCTAATTGAGGTTAGTAATCTGGTATACCAAATTCAGGAGAAGATTTGTCAGATAATTCAGTATTTCTTTGTTTTCCACTTTCTCCTTGTTAGCATCAACTATGAAAAGTGCAAAGCCCTAAGGAGAAAGGGTAGCTACTTTAGCTTACTAGTGAATGGCTTTGTTTAACCAGGTCTCTACATGGGTTAGTTTAGGTTAGGATAGGTTTCCCTATTTTCTTTCCCCTATTTTCTAGAGTAGTTTCCTACTTTCCAAGAAGTGCTTGTGCATAGGTTTGTCTTCCCGGTTCATTTTTTTGTCCCTCTCCCTTTCAGAAAGTTGTTTTTGTGCTTGAGAGATGACCCCATGCCCAATGGATTGAGTCAAGACAACTGGTCTAATGTCTAGCAGGCTGATATCCCGTAGAGGTCACCAAAATGTTGCCCAAAAATTTCCCTCTCGTTCATTTTCGGCCATAGCCCTATTTTCCAAGTGAAATGATCAAGTGTCAAAACTCTTTGTGTTTTCTACCTTTTAATATCGAGAGTCCAGTGTGTTTTTTGCTCAAGTGTCAAAAACACAGTGTGTTTTTGACCTCCTCTCTGTAGGCTCAGGATGTTTCGACCTATCCGCTCTGAAAGCTCAGGATATCGGGCTTTAGAAAGTTTGATTTTCCCACTTTTAGGTCGGCTGTTATGGATTTCAAAATGATAAAATCTTAAATGGAATTTAATCTAGGTCCATTTCTAGGGGTTAAGGTTAATTGGGATTTAATTCTCCAATATCGGCCTCTCTAGACATTTGTGCCCTAGATCACTATAAAAAGAAGCCTTCCTCTCTCATTTTATCCATCAAGTTTTGAGATCAAGTGCTCAAGCTTTTCTCAAGGAGCTCATAAGCAAGTGATCTGTGAAGCATCATCAAGCATGCATTATCAAGTATCATTCAATCATTGAAGTATTCAAGTTCTCCAGTGAAGATCAAGGATTCAAGCATTCAAGCCTTTGAAGGGATTTGGTTCAAGCGTTCAAGATTCATCATTCAAACCCTAGATCTATCCATCATAGTGGTGTGATCTTCTTTAAAGATCCTTTATTCATCTTCAAGATCCATTCATTCTCCTTTAAAGGTGGACTCCAAGCATACAACCATGGAGGTTTTTGATTTACATTTATGGTTTTGATTTACATGGTTGAGTCCAAGCCTTCATATATATATATATATATATATATATATATATATATATATATATATATATATATATATATATATATATATATATATATATATATATATATATATATATATATATATATATATATATACTTGTTTACATTTCAAATACAATTCCATATCTATTGAATATCATAGTTTCATTGTTAGATCTATTTCTACTACTTGCTAGCATTGTCTATTTCAATTCCATTATTAAGGTTGATTCCAAACTGGGGTTGTACTAAGGAAAAACCCCTTAGCCCAACAGCAAAACCTTTTTTTCTTGTAGGTACAGGTGTGAGACGTAAAATATCAGTGCAGATCTAGATACCCTTTTCGGAGAACTTACGAGATCTATGAATAGAATTTCCATTAGAGTAGTTGGGTCAAGGTTGAACTTTAGTGGGGGGTAAGATTGTGCCCTAGGGTATGATTGTACCCTGATCTTGAGGTCAAGGTTGACCTTTCTCAATAAAGAAATATATTTATGGGTTTGGTAGATCTCACAGTTTCAATTTAGTGATGCAAAAATCAGCAGTTTCTAAGACTATTTAATAGGGTTTTCAGCAGGTTCTTTTTTAGAGGTAAGTACTTTTATTTCCTCATTTCCATATTAGCATTTCCAGATTTACATTCCATCCCCTTAGAATTCAAATGTATATATAAAATATGGCTTTAGGGTCTCTTTCATATGCATTATTCCAAACCCTATTCGTCCATAGTTTTCATCTTACAATGATAAATATATCAAAGAACCCTATTAAGAATTCAAAGATAAAACATATAGCAATAAAGTATCATTTCTTGAGAGATAAGGTAGTAGAGAAATGATGTGAGTGTTCCAAGGCTTGCTTGTACTGCAACCAAGAGACCTAGCTTGTCTCTTCTAGGAACCTAGTCTCCTCTAGGTCCTAATTAGCTTAGATGATTAACTAAGTCCAATTCTAACTCTTCTCTAAGATTTCTTAACCTTTGTGCTTCACCTTGAAAGACTAACACCTTTTAGTTAGTACAATTCTCCTCCCTCACTTAGAAAGCTCTAAGTGCTATCTTCTCACAAACTTCAATATTCATGGTAGGGGTGTTCATCCTTATGAAAAAATTCATAACTTGGCCAATTTGATCCATTTTAGAAGGATCTTCAACCTTATGCTTACTGGGTTCAAGGATTCACCATTTAGAGACCTTAAATAGGCCTAATTCATGTAGCCTTTACTAGTGAATTTTTGCCAATTCTAGCAAAGCTTTTCAAAACACCCTAAAAATCTAAAACCATATTTTGGATACCCATTTGGAAGTTTTAATAGATTTAGTGGGTTTTAGGATCTGCCAACCTCTGTACACTGGCTTCCTATAAACTAGGACAAATAGGGCTAATAGGCCTAGTTTCTAGGACTGACTATAGCCTTGCTTGTAACTCACTCACAACTTGATAAAATGGATTTGTATGAACTCAATCCACCTAGTGTATTAAGACATGATGAAATCCCACTTGAAACTATCCTTGTGTCATACAGTACCTCTCTAGCCTGTAAGAAATATTCAATCTTTCATTCGTCTACCTCTAACTGGCCTCTATTTGCTCGCCTAGGGCCTAGCAGTAAAAATAGTTCTCCAAAATTTAAAGACTCATAATCCAAAAAAAATATACACTAATAACTCCCCTAACATATCCATCCATCCTTAGGTGTTTCCTATGGCTAGATTTCATGCAGGAGCCATGAATTCACCGACTGGTCAGAACAGGACTAGTAAGAACTCTAAAACAAAATAAATTTATTCAATACAATATATCTACTCTAAAAAAATTTCTTATCAAATGAAAAAGTCTTAGAACTATCTAAAGAACACTGAATAATCACTAGATTTAATCTCTCAATCCATTTCAAGGCACTGTCACAACAAAAGCTCGGGTTCTTCTCTAAAATAGAGTTGCGGAGCTATATTCAATATTCACAAACTATTACAATGATTACACACACCTCAAGATTCAAGTCTTTGGTCATATTAGATGCCATCTTCATGATTCTAGGGCCTGTTGGCCAATCTCCCACTTCCTATAGTTTAGGGGATCCAAAGTAACCGAGTTGCATGCAACATTTGCAATAATTGCAAATGTTGTCATGACAACTTCTTTACAACATTTGCCATCTTTATCTTATGCCATCATCCTATTTCTTAGGAGTACTAACCTCCTATATTTCAAGGATCCAAGACCATTAATGACCTATGGCATCTTTATGACATCCATTAACATCATTTCTGTGTTTAAGACACATTGAAGACTCTAACTCAAACTCCTAACACTAAGAATTTAAAACTACTAACAATGGCTATTTGTGTGACTTTATTCCTAAGGAATAACTTAGCTAGCCCACATTTCAAAGACCTTCTAAGGTCTAAAAACCAATCAACATCCCTGAATTGGCTAGAGTCAGGTACAAGCAAAAAAAACTAGCATCATGGAGGTTAGCCTAAGTGTGCTCCTGCACCATCCTCCCCAAAACAAAAAGTTCAATCCACCCTTGGATTGAGGATGCTTGGATCAATTCCTATTTTCTTGAACTTTTATTCCTTTATCCATACTACATCAGCATTATTTTTCCCATACTTCTTTATGAGATGTTCTTTATACGCCTTGGACCTAGTCTTTTTATAGACCCTTGTGTCCAATACACTGTTAGCTCTTGTGACTGTAGCAGTGGGTAATTGGAGATCTTACACATATATGATCACTTCATGAAGAATTTGATCCATATCTTATTGTGGTCCTTTGTAATGGACTAAGTATGCAATGTTAAAAATAGGGGACAGTCCACTGTCTTCTGGTAGCTCAACTCTGAATGCATTATCACCATACTTAGCTAAGATAGGACAAGGACCTATCCTTCTCATCTACAACTTGTGAGGGACTCCCTTTTGAAGTCTTGATTTGTTAAGATGCACCATAACCAAGTCACCCACATTAAATTGAACTATTCTTCTATTCTCATCCACCTTGGTTTTATGATTCATGGTGTTCTCTGTCAAGGTCTTCCTCACTGTATTGTGTACCTCCTGCATAGCATATGCAAAATCATCATCATATCCACTTCCCTTCACTCCATCCTTCAAATATCTTAGTTCATGTTAGAAAGTAAAGTCCACCAAGATAACTAAGATGGGGGGGGGGGTGAATTAGTTATCAGATAATTATAAATTTTATCAACTTCAACAACATTTAACCATGTAAGCAATATAATTACCAAGCATAGAACGATATTCATACACAATAACACAATGACACAAGATATGTTGACTAGGGAACCTCTTGATCAAAGAGTAACCCCTAGTGGGAATGATGCCCACAAAAGATGCACTAATATGAATATTACTTGTGAAAGGATGGAATCTGTTAGGAGTCTTATGAAATACATTCAGTACATATGAATCCTTGTTAGGAGATTTTGAATCCCTGTTAAAAGATTCTAACCATGTTAAGAGTTATGGAAGATAGAAGGACCCACTACCCAAATAGCTTCATGGTAAGATCACTGAACACACTATCCAAATAATCTTAGTATTACTCAATAGAATAATATGTTACCTCTTCTCTGACTATGCCAAACCGCACTCACTGCTACACCAGATCTCAATTTCAGATCTTTGTACCTTGCATATCTTCCTTCTCAAATTCACTTTCACATTTATCTCTTTTCTTCACTTCATGCATAAATCATCACATCCAACCATATTACAACAAGGAACCACATTCCTTCCTTTATACCACACTCAAATAATTAAAAATGAGTTGGCATACAATTACAAAATAAAAGTTTCTACACGCTACATCAAAATTACACAAAGCTGTTAGCTTCCAACTACAATAATTCTTCACTTGTGTGACCTTGAAGTTTGTGCTATCATCCAAGTCACTATCAATGTGTCTTCAACTTCTTTTTAACTACACAAAACTAGATTCCATCCCGAGTAGGAGATATTATCCGATTTCCACAAACCACTACTCAAGAACACTGCCTGAATACTGCTTCCACCAAAATGCTCATAAATTCCATGAATAAATGAATTACTATCTGCACTCTTAACCATAGATATATAACATATCAAAGAATATATACTCAACATCACATAGCTCCAACTACAATATCCCATGTGTGCTAATCCAAACTCTATCTGCTTCTCTGCAAGTCTCCATAAGATCACTGTGTTGACATCAACGACAAACATAGTCATGAATGCAATAACAACTGCTACAGAATGGAAGTCAAACATTTAGAATTCATTCTTAACAATCTCTCCCATTTGCATTGATGGCAACATAGATGAAAAAATATCCAATGTTACAAAAATCCAATACTACAACACTGTTGTTCTGAAAATGTTTTCAAGTCTTCTTCATCAATCAAATCTTGCTTCATTATCCTAGTCAGTTCTCTCGAAAAGATGTTTCAGATGGTTTTTCATGTATACTTCTCCCCCATTGACATCAATGATAGAAATTTCATCATTATGTCAACAACAACTCCAATGTCAAAAGACACTATTCAAAAAATACATTCACTAGAGTCCTCATGAATCAACTCAGATACACATACTCCCCCATAGAGGAAGTACCAACATCCAATCCAGAAGAAAGATAAGGCTCATATACCATTTGATGGATGCAACCAACTACATCACTTCTCAAAAGTAGGCTGGGGCATAACCCCAAGCATACCTCTCAGATACTCAAATGTATCCTTAGGGAAAGGCTTTGTAAATATATCTGCTATATGCTCCTTTGTACTTATGTACTCAAGTCTGACTTCTTTCTCAACAACTTTCTCTCTTACAACATGATATTTGATCTCTATATGCTTTGTCTTAGAATGTAATACAGGATTCTTAGACATACTAACTATGCTGGGGTTGTCACAATGTATGACAATAGGTTCAAAAAACTTTATTCCAATATCTTTCAACATTTTCTTCATCCAAATTATCTGGTTACAATTGTTTGTTGTTGCTACATATTCTACTTCTGATATGCTTTGTGAGATACAATTTTGTTTCTTGCTTAGCCACAAAACCAATCTTCCTCCAAGGAAAAATGCTCCACCACTGGTGCTTTTCTTATCATCAATACTGGCTCCTCAATCAGCATCTATATATGCACATAGGGTAAAGTCATTAGATTTTTCATACCACAATCCATAGTCCATTGTACCTCTTAAATATCTCATTATCCTCTTTACTAATACATAATGTGATTCTCTAGGTTCAACTTGAAATCTTGCTACAATTCTAGCTGAATGTGCCATATCAATTCTTTTATGAGTTAAATACTACAATCCTCCAATCATAGATCTGTATTTCTTCTGTTCCACTATAGGAGTCTCATCTATGCTAGATAATTTATGTCCAGTCACCATAGGTGTTCCAACTAGTTTACAATTATCCATTCCAAATCTTTTCAACAAGTCATTTAAGTACTTTGTCTAACTTACAAAGATACCATCATTGTTTTGTGTTATCTACAATCCCAAAAAGTATTTCATTTCACCAATCATACTCATTTCAAATTCAGTCTTCATTTCATTAGAAAATTTGTCACTAGCTTTATCTTCTCCTCCAAAAATAATGTCATCACAAAAAATAACTATAAACAACAAACCATTTTCAATTTCTTTTGTGTATAAATTGCTATCAGCTGTTCCTTTTGTAAATCCCAACTTTAACAAATACTTGTCCAATCTTCCATACCAAGTTCTAGGTGATTGTTTAAGTCTATATAAAGCTTTCTTCAATTTACATACCATGTCTCCTTCTTGAGTCAAAGGAAAACCTTCAGGCTACTCAATTTAGACTTCTTCCAATTCTCCATTTAGAAATGCTAACTTCACATCCATCTAATATACTTTGAATTTCTTGTAAGCTGCATAAGCCAAAAACATTCTCACTACTTCAATTCTTGCAACAAGTGCAAAATTTTCTTCATAGTCAATTCCTTCTTTCTATGAGTATCCCTTACATACCAATCTTGCTTTGTTTCTTACTACTTCTCCTTGTTCATTCATCTTGTTTCTAAATACCCATTTAGTTCCAATAACATTCTTTTCTTTAGGTCTAGGGACCAATTCCCATGTCTTATTCTTTTCAATCTAATCTAGTTCTTCTTTCATAGCATTAGTCCAACTTTCATCTTCACAAGCTTCAGTAGTAGTTTTAGGTTCAATTTGAGAAATCAAACATAACTATTCTTGTACCTTATTCTAAGTTAGAACTCCTCTTTTGATGCTTCCAATAATTTGTCCAATAGGATGATTTCTTGATAACTTCTTGCTAGGTGTCACTATCTCAGATCTCACTTCAGGTGTAGGTTCTTTAATAACTTCACTGTGGCTCATTCAAAAAATCACTGTCAGTCTCATAAAATAATTTAGTAGATCCAGTAATAGGTTTAGGATGAGTTCTTTTATTGTAACATCTACAGGCTTTTCTTTTCAAAGAATATCCAAGAAATATACCTTCATCACTTCTAGGATCAAACTTTCCAATACCATCATCTTTTTTATATAACATTTTCTTCCAAAAATTCTAAAATACTTAACTAAGGGTGCATGTGCAAACCATAATTCATAAGGTGTCTTGTCTGCTTCTGCTCTGATTTGTACTCTGTTCATTATATACACTATGTTCACTACTTCTCTAGATAGAATATCTTCACCAAATCATTCTCAAATAACATAGCTCTTGCTACTTCAGTTATTGATCTATTTCTTCTTTCTGCAATACCATTTTGTTCAGCTGTTCAAGGGGCTGAAAATTGTCTCTTAATGTCATTTTCTTCACAAAAGGTGTTAAACTCTCTAGAAGTAAATTCTCCACCTCTATCAGATCTCAAACATTTAATCTTTATTCTAGATTCATTCTTAACTTTATTCTTAACAATCTTAAACTTATCAAATGCTTTAGATTTTTCTTTAAAAAATGCAATCCACATCATTCTTGTAAAATTATTAAGAAGAATCATAAAATACCTTTCTCCATAGAATCCTCTAGTCCTGGTAGGACCACTCAAATCTATATGAACAATCTCCAGCTTTTCTACAGATGTAAACTTCTTACTAGGAAAAGAACTTCTCTTCTGTTTAGCCATCACACATCTTTTGCAAGTCATGTCAGTAGGCTTCATAATTTTAGGAAAATCTCTTACTGCAAGTGTAGTCCATACTTTCACAATGTTGTCAAAGTTTATATAAAAAAACCTTCTATGCCATAACCAACTATCATCAATTTTAGTAATCAAACATGTCATCTCAGTAGGATTCAATTGAAATACATTACCTCTGGTTCTAGATCTAGTTCCAATCAGATTTCCATCTTTATCCTTTATCACACAAGTTTTCTCAGTAAACCAAACTTGATATCCCTTATCAACTAACTATCCAAGACTCAAAAGATTATTTTTCAATCCATCCACAAAATAAACATCACCAGTATTAGTCTTTCCATAAAGAGTAATAGATCCTATACCTTTAATCAAAGGTGCATTGTTTTCAACTCTAACAACTCCTCCATCATATTCGTTAAACTTTATGAACTTTTTCATGTCTACAGTCATATGATGTGAACAACCACTATCCATAATCCAATCAGATTTCTTTTCAACTTGAGAAATGAAAGCTTTTTCTTCCTTAACATCAATTTTAGGATTTTCTTCTTTAATTGCTACAAATCCTATATCATCATTATTCTTAGTATCACTTTCACTTAGAGTTCTTTCTATAATAGCTTCAATATCTTCATCATTAGCATAATAAAATTCCTTAGATCTTGTAGGTTTGAAATTGTTTCTATACTTTTTAACTCTTTTAGGACATTTAGATGCAAAATGACCATATTCTTGACAAGTCCAACATTTAAAAAATTTCTTACCATCTGGTTCTCTCTTCACAAGCAAGGCAATAACTTCTTTAATCTTCTTCTCTTCTTCATTTCTAGATCTCCTACTACCAGCATAATCTCCACTCACACTGATGCTTCTTGACAAAGTAGGGAAAACACCAAGAGCATTCAATGTTGTCTCCATTCTAGGTAAGTCTCCTGATAACCTTAGGTTCATTTCTGTTGCTTCCAATCTTCCAAGAAGATTCTCTCTTGTAAAGTTTGTAGTACAAGGTATAACTTGTTCAATCATCTGTGTTGTCTTCTTAAATACAAAAGTCAATGTCCTCAAAATTTTCCATATCACTTCATTCTCTGTCTTTGGTCCTCCACAAGATTTTATACCTGTAATAATTTTTGACATTCTACCAATACATCTTCTAACAAATTCATCTTCCAAAATTATTATATCTTTTGTTAGTGTAATTAAGTATTTACTAATTACACTTTACTTAAGTTTACTTAGGATAATGCATTTGCATATTAGTTTTCATTGTGACACCTAGGAGTTTTCATTTCATTTTAGCACATGGTTAGGAGAATCTCCACTTTGGGTGGTCATAGTTGTCTTCTCATACCTCTTTGTGTATGAGATCTGTTGGTTTTGGATTATTCCCTTTGATCTTCAACTTGCAGATTTACACTTTGATGGATAATTTAAATAAAGCTCTGACTCTATCACCACTCCAAAGTCCATAAGGAAGAAGGCCAACTGACAAGGATCAAAAGATCCTTCTACACTTTGAGCTTCAGTGCTCAGGTAGGTGTACCCTTGACTCACTTCTCTAAAGGATTCTAAAACAATATTCCACTATATCTCATATAAGATTGTTAAAGATTTATCAAATAATGTTTGTGTTTGTAGTTGTTAACCATGCATACCTCAAGAGGAAGGACCAGTGCCTTATCATAGGGTTCACAGTTAGCTAACTATATACCTCAACTGAATACATCAAATCAAACATAATGGAATCTAAGGTAAGTGCTTTGTTTATTACCCCTTTCCCTCAAGCACAAGGACATCAAATTCTACACCTAACTGTAAACTCACTAAATTCACCTAGAAGACTTTAATCCTAACTTTGTTAGGAACTCAAAGATAAATTCAAAATACTCTTTGTTTACCATATGTTAGCACACTTTGTGAAACTAACATATATGAGCTTAGAGACAAGAAAGAAGACATCCACAAGATACAAGATTGGGATTCAAAATGTTCTCATTAACACAATTAGAATCAACATACAATCAGAATAATACCAAGATCAGAAAAGTCACAAAATCAGACTTCTATCAGTATATTACAGTAAAAAACCAGGGACCAAAAGCAAAAATGTTTTCAGAACCCTTGCAAAATCCAAAATCCTCTAACTTATACCCCTTAGTCATCTTGAAAATATGCAACAAGCTACGGATGACTAGGGTTAGGGTTTCAACCACCTAGCCTGTTGGAAATGGTCTAAAAAGTTATTACAGGGGCGGGAAACACAATCAATCAGGAAAGAGAAAATTCCTGAACTGATCCATAATCATGAAATTCTTCTCTGCAAGTATAGGGGATCACAAAACTGGGCTCAAAAGGACACCCTGCAACAAGCCTTGAGCACACAACCAAAATGGTACAAGCTTTGCAAACAATCCAACAAGACCATGGACCACACCGTAAATGGAAAACTAGTCATATCTCATTGAACAGGGTCATTTCTGCAATGAATTCCATAAATTTGGTACTTTTTGGTCATTGGAAGTTCTTAGAAAAATTTGAATTTGAACCACAACGGCTAAATCCTTGGCACCTGCAGAGAATGATAGCCCACGTTCAAACTAAGACCAGCTTTAAAACATAGCTGTCTAATCAAACCTCCTTCGTGGCTTTAAGATCTTCCTCTAAAAGTGGCCCCACCAAACTTAGTGAATTGGCGACAAAGGACCTTCCCCAATTTGCTAAACATTTCACACTTTCCCTAAACAACTTAGTGACTTCTTGACTACCATTCGTGCAATCACTAGATTTTACAACCTTGCCAAACCTTAGACCCCACCTAGGGCCGCCTGGTGCCACATGTCACTAAACCATTCCTTGATCCATGCCCATTCACTAGCACAAGACCCACAAACCTTTGGCATCTAATCAAACGGCTGGAGCAAGATCACATATGTCATAAAAAGGCCTTAAGAACATATGTCAATTGTCGATGCTCAGACACATCAAGACCCCTCTAATAGACACACTAGCAACCATGTCCCACAGCTACGTCCAGGAAAGATTCAAAATCAATGGTCATCACATGATTGCAAGGGGATGGAATACTCTACGTGATCATGTGACAATCACATGATCCTCAAGAAATTGACAACATGACCCCACTTGGGCCTACTGATGCTACTTTCATTAAATCCATCGGCCGATGAGGAACTGTCAACTATGCTTAGGTGTCACCTTGGACCAACAATTTGAAATGCCATGTCACAAAGATAAGATCAATGGCCGTCGGATTAAAATGTTGTCAGAAACTGGGCCCAGGAAGATAAAGCTAAGAACCTTAGGAAAATATTTAAATCGAAGGGTGTGATTGCGGACTTAGGAAAAATAAAGGGACCCACTGGAGAGAAAGACTAACTGCGAACCGGGGTGACGTGGAAACTTAAAAGGCACATGTAGAAGAGGCATTTAAGTGACCTGCAAAAAAGGGGACATGTGAAAAGAATAAAGCTAGGGCACATTTGAATTTTGAAACCTAACAGCTAGATTCTAAATGTTTTGCCTAAGGTTTAACTAGGGAGCAGAAAAAATCATTGCAGAGAGCAAAGGAAAAGACCAGGAGCCATGAAATTTTTTGCACATGCTAACAGTGACTCTACCTGGGGATGCATGCCTCTCGCAGGCATGTCAAGGATTCAGAATCAGTGGGAGAGCAGACCAACCACTGGACAAAAATAAGGAACCCAAAAACTGGCAACTGAACAAGGAAAGGAAACACACATCAGAAAATGGAAAGACTATACAAAGATCTACAGTATTTACAACTAGCCTCAAGGCCCCAACATTATAATCAATACTTGCCTTTGTCAAACAAGTAGTTTTCATTTCCACAAATTAGAGACAAACTAAAAATTTTGCTTCCATGTGACTGATCAAACTCATATCCATTTTCCAAAAGCTTGGAACAAAAATTACTATCACATTCCTCCTGAGGGCTGGAAAGGTAATCATACCAATTTTGAAAATGCCATGGCACATGCATGTTGCATTCAAAAAGGAAATTGATGAAGGAGCCACAAGATGAACCATCCTCAATACTATCAACAAACCCAGGAATTCTACTATCCACATGGAAAGAAAAACACTCCAGCTCTATCAAACTATCATTGCAATCGCTACTTGATCCATTCATACTAGAAATTTTCACCTCCAAGGAGAAGATATACTGATCTTCATGTAAACCCTAAGGGAACTCATCACATGGGACATCATCATTAAACATAGGAGAAACCTGCATTTTGTCAACAACTGACAAAACCAAAATTTTTTGATAGGTGGGAAGAGAAACATCAAGCTGTCCATGAGATGGTGAAGCTTGAGTAGCCGAAAGGCCATCCTTCCATGGCTTACCAAAAGATTCAAAATCAGAAGAGGATTCAAAATCCACACAACTCTTCCAATCAGTACTCAAAATAATATTAGGGACCACTGAGTCACTTGAAACATAGAAAACACTAGTAGCCTCATCATCTGACACATCATATATAATAGGGTTGCTGCCTAGTGGTGCAAGGGTAAGAAGGGGAGAAGAGGCACACATGTCAAAGTCAAAACCTATTGACTCATGCTCTTGATCAAAATCAATGTGTGTAGGATGTAGGAACTCAAAGCAATCTCCCCCTGAATATCTGAGATACTCATAAGACAAGAGGTTTGAAATTTGTTCACTGTGAAGTGAACAACTATCCTCAAGAACATCATCTTCTACCATACAATCATCAGCAATAACTTCATCTATCCAATCCTCTTCTTCATCTGACTGATTGCATAAACTTTTTTTCCCATACTGAGAAAAGGCATCACTTTCATGACTGCAAGAAAGAGTATCAACACTTGACACATCCCCTTCATAAATTTCATCACTCTCAATATCAGCACTCTTGAGCAAAGCCCCAAGTGCATCCTCAAGTTCAAGATCAACTTCATCAAGTACCCAATCCCTGATACATCCATAATACTCCTCCCACAAAGCATTTGACCAACTGGTTGACTCAGAAAAAATAAAGCTCCAAGAATAAACCAATGAATTCAAATTCAGGAAACTCAACATCCTCAGTAAGCTCATCATATACTTCACAAAATCTATCATAGAACAAGGATATGGATAAATCCTTTCTACTTCCCACTCTAAATCTTACCAACTTTATGCAATCCCTAAGGATGCCTCCTCAAGGAAAGCTAGCTCCTTATTCAACTTATCCATTAAACTCACTGCAATACTTCCATATAATTTTGCCAAACTACAATTGAAAACTTGAAGTATGCTAACCTCTACTCACACCTTATCCTTATTTTAGTGCTTGATCACTTTATAAGGAACATTTAAAACTTGAAAAAAATACTTGAGAAAATCTTGCAGTAGAAGACCTTCGGCTAGAAGGCAGGGCAGATCTTGGGCTCACCTTGAAGCTCCATCAGATAAATTTGTCATGCAGAGCCACCACCTCCTTGAGAGGAAAATGTTTCACTATTTCTTCTTCCAACCAACACAAAGATACACCAAGTATACACACTATTTATCAGGAGGAACACTGATCAAACAGAGAAAATTAGAGCTGCCACTCACAACTAGGTGAGAAGATATTAGCAAATGCTTGTTTTTTTATTTGACTCTTTCCAATGGATCCCCAGCAGATTCACCATTTTGTTGGTGACTCAGATGGGAAAATCAATCTAGTCAATAAATATTTTGACTACTTCAATATGACTGCAACCAAAGATCCTAACAGATATTTTTCTTTTTCATTGTTCTCCCCAGCGGAGTCACCATTTTATTGGTGACTCAAATGGGCCAAATGAATCTAGTCAAAAGATATGATACTACAAAATTTGTAGTAGCAACCAGAGCTCCTTAATAGGTTTTACTTATGTTCTCCCCAGTGGAGTCACCATTTTGTTGGTTGTGGATTATTCCCTTTGATGTTCAACTTGCAGATTTACACTTTGATGGATAATTTAAATAAAACTCTGACTCTATCACCACTCCAAATTCCACAAGGAAGAGGGCCAATTGGAAAGGATCAAAAGATCCTTCTACACTTTGAGCTTTAGTGCTTAGGCAGGTGTACCCTTGACTCACTTCTATAAAGGAGTCTAAAACAATATTCCACTATATCTCATATAAGATTGTTAAAGATTTATCAAATAATATTTGTATTTGTAGTTGTTAACCATGCATACCTCAAGAGGAAGGACCAGTGCCTTATCCCAAGGCTCAAAGTCACCCAACTATATACCTCAACTGAATACCTCAAATCAAACACAATGGAATCTGAGGTAAGTGCTTTGCCTACTACCCCTTTCCCTCAAGCACAAGGACATCAAATTCTACACCTGACTGCAAACTCACTGAATTCACCTAGAAGACTTTAATCCTAACTTTGTTAGGAACTCAAAGATAAATTCAAAATACTCCTTGTTTACCATATGTTAGCACACTTTGTGAAACTAACATATATGAGCTCAGAGACAAGCAAGAAGACATACACAAGATACAGGATTGGGATTCAAAATATTTTCATTAACACAATTAGAATCAACATACAATTAGAATGATACCAAGATTAGAAAAGTCACAAAATCAAACTTCTATCAGTATATTACAGTAAAAAATCAGGGACCAAAAGCAACAATGTTTTTGGAACCCTTGCAAAATCCAAAATTCTCTAACTTATACCCCTTAGTCATCTTGAAAATCTACAACAAGCTACGGATGACTAGGGTTAGGGTTTCAACCACCCAACCTGCTGGAAATGGTCTAAAAAGTTATTATAGGGGTGGGAAACACAATCAATTAGGAAAGAGGAAATTCCTAAACTGATCCACAATCATGAAATTCTTCTCTGCAAGTATAGGGGATCACAAAAATGGGCTCAAAAGGACACCCTGCAACAAGCCTTGAGCACACAACTGAAATGGTACAAGCTTGGCAAACAATCCAACAGCACCATGGACCACACCGCAAATGGAAAACCAGTCATATCTCATTGAACAAGGTCATTTCTGTAATGAATTCTATAAATTTGGTACTTTCTAGTCGCTGGAAGTTCTCAAAAAAATTTAAATTTGAACCACAACGGCTAAATCCTTGGTGCCTGTAGAGAATGACGGCCCACGTTCAAACTAAGACTAGCTTTAAAACATAGCCATCTGATCAAACCTCCTTCACGGCTTTAAGTTCTTCCTCTAAAAGTGGCCCCACTAGACTTAGCGAATTGATGACAAAGGACCTTTGCCAATTCACTAAACATTTCACACTTTCACTAAATAACTTAGTGACTTCCAGACTACCGTTCACGCAATCGCCAAATTTTACAACTCTGCCAAACCTCAGACCCCACCTAGGCCCGCATGGTGCCACATGTCACTAAACCATTCACTGATCCACACCCAATCACTGGCACAGGACCCACAAACCTTTGGCATCTAATTGAATGGCTGGTACAAGATCGCATATGTCAAAAAAAGGCCTTAAGAACATATGCTGATTGTCGATGCTCAGACACATTAGGACCCCTCTAATAGACACACCAGCAACCAGGTCCCACAGCTACATTTAGGAAAGATTCAAAATCAATGGTCATCGCATGATTGCAAGGGGATGGAATATTGCATGTGATCATGCGACAACCACATGATCCTCAGGCAACTAACAACATGACCCCACCTAGGCCCGTTGATGCTACTTTCATTAAATCCATCGGCCAATGAGGAACCACCAACTGTGCTTAGGTGTCACCCTGGACCCATAATTTGAAATGTCATGTCACAAATATAAGATCAATGGCCGTCAGATTAAAATGTTGTCATAAACTGGGCCTAGGAAGATAAAGCTCAGAACCTTAGGAAAATATTAAAATCGTAGGGTGCGATTGCGGACTTAGGAAAAATAAAGGGACCCACTGGAGAGAAAGACTAATTGTGAACTGGGGTGACGTGGAAACTTAAAAGGCACATGCAGAAGAGGTGTTTAAGTGACCCACAAAAAAGGTGACATGCGAAAAGAATAAAGCTAGGGCACATTTGAATTTTGAAACCTAATGGCTAGATTCTGAACATTTTGCCTAAGGTTTAACCAAGGAGTAGAAAAAATCATTGCAGAGAGCAAGGGAAAAGACCAGGAGCCATGAAATTTGTTGCACATGCTAACAAGATCCACCTTTAGTGATCCTATCACATTATCATCCTCTCATTGTTGCACATGTTCACATACTTTCATGTATAATGGAGGATGATCCACCTTTGGTGGAAATGTGATCTTATCACTTGCGTATCTTCTAGATATCATGCATTGCCTATATATATAGGCACTCCTACATTGTATGTAATCAATCATTCAATTTTTTCATTATTTGATCAGTTGATCATATCATATTTTGTCTCTCTTGTGCTATCTCTTGAGCTTCTAGATATTGGTTTCTACTCTTTGCCTTAGGAAAATTCTTACATGGTATCAGAGTGATATCAAAATTCTTACATGGTATTAGAGCCATAGGAGTTTCATTGTATAGTCTATTTTGAGAGAATTTTATTGTAGGTCAAAATTGGAGCTTGTTGGTGCAAATCAGAGGTTGGCATCACATTGAGGAGGTCCAAAAACCCTTAAATTGAATTTTGTTTCATCCAAATCAGATATTTGAAGCAAAATCTAGAGCCATTTGAATTTTCAAGGTTCGGTGGCGGCGATTCAGAAAAAATAATTTCAAAGGCGATTTTCAAACAATGATATCTTAGTCATCTAGACTCCTTTTTCAAAGCAATTTTTTTTTTTTTGGGGTAGAATTTCACAATCTACACAATGGTGCAGGTGATTTATGATCTTTATTTCTGATGTTTTTTGAAAATCACAAATCCCAATTTTTACAACTTTAGAGGCTTCGTTCAGGCTCATATGGACACATTTTTAGGTGCTATTTTTTTTGAAAGTTCATGATTTTTTGTCTACTTTCTAGATCTGGTATCAATTTGGAAAAATTCTAAGTAGACATAGTACATTCAGAATTTGGTCTATTTTGGCCTATTTTTGGCACTTGTAATTTGTTAGATCCTTGAGAGATCTTGTGTCTTATTTGTTTGAGTCTGCCATAGCTTCATATTTTCTGTTGTAATCATCAAATTCAAAAGTCCACTTTGATCCATTTTGTCAAGTGGCAATTGTACACGCACTAGTTATAAAGTGCCAAAATCATCATTTTGGGGGGGGTTCTTTGATTGAGTGATTTGGGGGGGTGTCTTGTGTGTTGGTGTCTCTCTTTCTTGTGCTCTTTTCATTTTGCATCATGGGTTCTATTGCAAAATTAACTCCACATAACTATGCTACATGGAAAGATAATGTATGGAGCAAGTTAATGATTCAGGGTTTAAATCCTTATGTGGATGGTACAATTAAAAAACTAGCTAATGATGATGCTGCTGTAATAACTAAATGGTCATCCAAAAATTATAAAGCTTTAGGAGTGTTGAGAGAGAATATTTCTCAAGCTGTCATGTATCACATCAAAACCATAAAAGATGTTAAAGATGCTTGGGATAAACTTGAAGAATTGTTTGGTAAAGTAGATGAGGAAATGGGATTCACAATTGAGACTGATCTCCTCAAACTAGAGCCCAAGAACTTTGACACAATCCAAGATTATCTCAATAAAGTCAATGACTATAGAGCATAACTTGATGATTGTGGTAATCCCATAAAGGATGCAAAGTTGGTTAGTCACTTGTTGAAACATCTTCCTCCTGAATATGGAGCTTTTGTTTCAAGTTACAATACTCATAAGTTGACCATGGGTAGTGCCTTCATTAAGCCTTCATTTGAGTCATTTTTAGAAATGTTGGTCTTAGAACAAGAAAAGTTGATAAGTATGGGGATTCTCAAGTCTTCAACTTCCAAGGCATTGGTGGCTAATCATGAGAGTCAAGGCAATCAAATTCAAAAGAAGAAGAAGAACTGGAAGTCTAAGTCTCAACAAGAAGGCACAACATCAACTTCCACACAACATGACACTTCTACATCACCTCCAAAGGGTGAATCTTCAAAGAAGGAGAAGCAGTTTTGTGCATATTGCAAAAAGGATGGACATGAAGACACTTTTTTTATAAGAAGGACATTGATGAATTGAAGAATCTTCTTGCCAAGAACAACATCAAATTGCCTTCTAGGATGTCTACCTCAACATCTTCTTCACCAAATTCAAAAAAACACAAAGGAAAGGGTCACACATTTGTCACTCAAAAAGGACAAGCTTTATATGCTTCTTCAAGTCATGGTTTAGGTAGATGGCTTCTAGATTCAAGGGCTTCTCATCATATGGCTTCTTCATAGTCCATGTTTTTATCATTTGAGCCTTGTAAAGGTCCACCTATTTTGATGGGCAATCACACTTATATGAATGTGATTAGGAAAGGAAGTATTGATGTTAGGGAGGGACACTTCAATGATGTGTTGTGTGTTCCACACTTGACCAATAACCTTCTTTCTATCTATCAAATCACAAATGGTGCTACAAAGAAGACTGTGGAATTTATACTTGATTCAGTTTTCATCAAGGACTTGGAGAGTGGAGTAGTTATTGCTACTGGGATAGTGGATCACTCTTCTTGGTTGTACTCCTTTACAGATTTTGTTCCTCTTGATGACAGTGATTCTTCAGACAGCGAGTCTTCAGCATATGATGATTATAGTGATGATTCAAATTTTGAGGAGAGTTTTGGCTACTTGAACTTGGGTATTCTCACTCATGATCAAGTTCTTGAGCCTTCCATTTCATCTCCTCCTACTGAGACTACTCCTACTCTTGCTCCTGATGATGCTTGCATTCACATAGCCATGGGTTCAGGTGCTTCAGTGCAGCAGGCTATTCATTGTCTTCTAGACTGGGTTCCATGGGGTGACTACTTGATAGACATTGCAGGTTTGTTTGTGGATTCTGATATTTCAGATTTGGGAGACTTCGTTGATGATATTCATCTTCTCTTTGGTGAAGATTATCCTTCTTTAGTTATTGCGAGGGACCATGCTAACCCTCATCTTCATTCTCTACTTGATCATTGTTTCGAGGGTGACATGATTGTGGATACTTTGATACAACAGTTGGAGGAGGTCACTTTCTCTTTAGAGGAGATACTTGGATCTTTGGTACACATTCTACATTCATCCTTAGTTGATCCTGATTTGTCTCTTTTAGTAGAGTGGCTTAGTACACATGATTTGGAGGAGGCACATTTCAACTTTGGCATGGGGACACTTGAGCAGGTTTCAGAGACTCCATCTTTTTTGAGTTTTCTTCCTATAGCTTGGGGAGGAGGCTTCATATCTACACCTTTGGTCTTGTTTCTTCCTAAGGGGAGGACTGTTGTTCTACACTCATGGAGTAGTTTCTACATCGATCCTAGAGCATCTACCATTGGTGTTCATTCTACATTGAGGGGGGACTACTTTGTCTCTCTTCACTATTTTGTTCCTTTGGGGGGATTGTTTATTGTATATGCATGATGTATGTCATAATAGGGGGTGTTGGTCCATTTTCCAATCATAGAAAAATCATATTTAAATGGCCCATTTCCTTGCAAGTTTTCTTGAAGTGTCCTACCCTATGTTCTTCATTGTGTCACCTTGCTCCATTTCAGATCACACGTGCTGAATCGCAAAACCCAGAAAGTTATTCAAGTTCTAAGGTCTACAGGAAACAAATTTTAAAATCTACCATAGTGTCGAAAACCCACAATGTTTTTAAAAATCCATGATGTTTTTGATCTATGTGAAAACCTTCATTGTTTTCGACCTTGTGCCTTCTCCCTTTTGTGCACTTGTGTTCTAGCATCAAAAACTCTATGTGTTTTCAGTCTTTCACTATGCGAAAAACCTTATGTGTTTTCAACCTCACAATTTCCTATTTGCTGGTGTTCCCTCAACTATGCAAGTGTGATGGATGGTGGGTCCAAGTCTGCAGGCTCTTCCTGATTGGTTGTTGCATAGATGCATGTCAGACTTTTCTGACATGTGATCATGTGATCATGTGACCACTTGCCACCTATTCGCATGGGACCTAGTTCTTCTTAGTTGTTAGGTGTGGTTAGAGCTCAAACAAGATCTGTGGCTATCACTTGTTCACATGGAAAAGTAGCACGAGGTTTATTTCTTACAAAGTTGCAACCGATTGCCACCTATCCTGTGGACCCGGGTCTTCAATGGGCTTTGAAATGATTGGTTATCGCATGATCACATGTCAGATTTTTCTGACATGCGACCATGTGACCAGTTACCTTTTTGTGCTGAGGCCCATTGGTGATGCACTTTGGTGGTCCTATTGGTGATGATGTGGCAGCCTGGGGTTGGCTGTCGCATGATCGCATGTCAGAGTTTTCTGACATACGATCATGCGACTGGTTGACATGTGTCCCTAGGGCTCAGTGGTAGGTCATGATGTGTCAGTCTTATGGCCTTGTCACATGATCGCAAGGGCCATTTCCATGGCTTGTGATCATGTGACAAACCCCTTCGTGTTAACGTTATGCGGTGTGGTGGTGACGGAGGTAAGGGTCTGTGGGTTGTCACATGTTTGCATAGCCCATTTCTTGGCTATGTGAGCATGTGACTAGTTGACATGTGTCCATGATAGTGAGGTGGCATTTCATTGGTGGGCCTAGGAGATCCAGAGAGAAGGGTGACTTTGTGGATAATAGTGGGGCTGAGGGTTGCAATGTTTTAAGGGAGGGCCTAGTTGTTTGGTCTCCATGACATGGCAGTTCTTGATTATTCTGTGGGTAGGCAGCGATGGTGATTACTGGTGGTTAGTTGCATGTTCACATAGCCTTTCTCAAGGCTATGTGATCATGTGACTAACATTTTGTGTTAGTAGTGGTGGTAATTATGCAGAGGTAAAGTTTTGTCGATTGTCACGATTGCAGGGTTGTGAGGGTGATATGGCCGAAGACTTTTTAGCAGGGTTTGTGACTGTTGACTGCAGCTAGGAGACTACGGTCACATGATCACAAGGGTGAGTTTGATGCCTTGCAATCATGTTACTAAGAGCACATGTAATCAAGATTTTGTTGCAATTAATCTTGCCGATGCCCAGGAAAGGGATGAAGTCTACAGTGCTGATATAAAGTTGGCCGAGATTTGAATATAGACCACCAATTTACTTCTGGTGCCATGAATGTGACCGTTTGAACTTGCAAAAAGTTTTTTGTGATAGGAGGTACCAAAATTGAATGCTTTCATGGCCAAATTTGATTGGTTTGGTGGAGATGGTGGTTGTGATGTGATCTAGGGTTCCTGTGGTCAACTGCATGATGGTTTTGTACTTGGTGAAGGACAGATTTTGTTGCTCGAGGCTTTTTGCAAGTTTTCCCTCCAGTGGATTTTTGAAATTTTGCTGTGGTTAGCCATTGTAACCCTGGCCCTAACTATCCGTAGCTTGTTACAACCTACTTTGGGTTTCCAAGGCAGCTAGTGGTACAAGTTGTGATTTTTTTTACTTTGTTAGGGTTCTGAATTTCATTAGTTCTAGTGGTTCCAATTTTCTAGAAGGTTTTGGCTCCATGCTGAAGGATCCTTTTCCTATAGATTTTTCTCTTCTTCTTTTCATATAGAGTGTTCTTCTTTCCTTGCTGGTTCTAAGAATAGAATGCATATTGTAAGTGATTTGTCTTATGTATGAGAATTTAATATATTCTTACTATTACCAAGCTATCTCCATTTGAGCTTTGAATTCATTGATCATACATTAAGGGTGTTTGATTTGTCTACTTGTATTTCCTATGTGTTTGCAAGTGGAGTTGTCTTCACAGAGATAATTGGTTCAGGGTTAGTGTTCATGTGTGTATGGGCTGAAATATCAAGGATAGGTCATGCTTGTCTTCCAGTGGATGTTGTTTAATGTATTGTCTATTCATAGGTCTTTTCTAAGGGGAGGGTCAAAATCTTTTGATGGGTAATAACGTATTTGAATGCATAGGTGGGAACTAAGTTGAGGTTTGGTCATGGTGTGTGATTGATGTCAGACATCGACACATTGAATATATGTTGTTTCTTATTTCATAGCTATCATCTACAATAGGGTATTTGACTCTGTGACCCAATGGATAAGGCACTGGTCTATGAAAGACTTAGGGTATCTCAGGGGTCCCTTCAAACTCATTTTAAAATCATTTCCCTTCAGCTCCACCCCTTTCCCTTTCTTGTTGTTAGGATAGGTCTCTAGCTTTCAGTCTCATTCCATGTAAGTAGGGCTATTGCATGAGATTTTCTATCATTAGGGTACAAGATACCTATAGGAGATTGATTTCTATTCCACATTAATCTGTCTATAGGGTTTTATTTTTTCATAAGGTGTCTTGAATGTGCAGATAAGGCAATACCCACCTGAGTGAATGTGGAGCTCAAAGAAGAAGGAGGATTTCTCAATATCCTCATCAATTGGATTTTTTTTCTTGTCAAGCTTGAGTGCCTAACCTGTGATTCAAGCCCAACCATTTGATTCAAGTTTGGTCCTGCAAGAAAAAGCTCCAACAGGGGGGTCTTGATTACTCCATCTATGCATGCATCTTGTATTCATCTCTTTTTTGGGGGGAGAGTTTTTCCCATGAGGTTTTCCCTCTTTCTCCACTTTATGAGAGATTGCATTGTTCTTGCATTTTGTACATGGGTACCTAACATGGCCTAGTAGCTGGGACCCATCTTGCATTGTGATCTTAAGTGCATTTCCCTAAGTTACACTTAAGGGGGGCTGTTGGTGTAATTAAGTATTTACTAATTACACTTTACTTAAGTTTACTTAGGATAATGCATTTGCATATTAGTTTTTATTATGACACCTAGGAGTTTGCATTTCATTTTAGCACATGGTTAGGAGAATCTCCACTTTAGGTGGTCATATTTGTCTTCACATACCTCTTTGTGTGTGAGATCCACCTTTAGTGATCATATCACATTATCATCCTCTCATTGTTGCACATGTTGGACATACTTTTATGTATAATGGAGGATGATCCACCTTTGGTGGACATGTGATTCCACCATGTCTAGTTGTGATCTTATCACTTGCATATCTTCTAGATATCATGCATTACCTATATATTTAGGCACTCCTACATTGTATGTAATCAATCATTCAATCTATTCATTATTTGATCAGTTGATCATATCATATTTTGTCTCTCTTGTGCTATCTCTTGAGCTTCTAGATCTTGGTTTCTACTCTTTGCCTTAGGCAAATTCTTACATCTTCAAATGCACATATCCAATTATGTAATCTAACTCTTTTTGCATGTTCATCACCTTCAAAATTAGAGTGTAAAGCTTTCCAAATTTCATGAGATTTTTTCAAACATTTTACCTGACTGTACTAATTCTCTGGAAGGATTGTCAAAAGTGCTTCTCTTGCAAGTATGTTACACATGAATAGATCTCTCTCATCAATAATACATGTTTCAAGGTTTTCCTTTTCAATGATAATCTTATCATTCTTTGTAATCAACCAATAACCTGGTCCTAAACATAGTAGGTGTGTCTTCATTTTTTCTTTCTAGCTGTCAAAATTTACTCCATCAAACTTAGGCCTTTCTTTCTTGAAATTTTCCATGGATCTTCTTAAGTTGTTAAACTTCTTTTTCAAGGACCTGCCACTCTGATACCAATTGTTAGAAAGTAAAGTCCACCAAGATAACTAAGAGGGGGGGGGGGGTGAATCAATTATCAAATAATTATAACTTTTATCAACTTCAACAACATTAAACCATGTAAGCAATATAATTACCAACCATAGAAAGATATTCATACACAATAACACAATGACACAAGATATGTTGACTAGGGAACCTCTTGATCAAAGAGTAAACCCTGGTGGGAATGATGCCCACAAAAGATGCACTAATATGAATATTCCTTGTGAAAGGATGGACTCTGTTAGGAGTCTTTTGAAATACATTTAGTACATATGAATCCCTGTTAGGAGATTTTGAATCCTTGTTAAAAGATTCTAACCCTATTAAGAGTTATGGAAGATAGAAGGCCCCACTACCCAAACAACTTTAGGGTAAGACCACTAAACACACTGTCCAAATAATATTTGTATTACTCAATAGAATAATATGTTACCTCTTCTTTGACTATTCCAAACCACACTCACTGTTACACCAGATCTCAATTTCAGATCTTTGTACCTCACATGTCTTCCTTTTCAAATTCACTTTCACATTTAGCTCTTTTCTTCACTTCATGCATACATCATCACATCCAACCATATTACAACAAGGAAAAACATTACTTCCTATATACCACACTCAAATAATTAAAAATGAGTCGGCATATAATTACAAAATAAAAGTTTCCACACGCTACATCAAAATTACACAAAACTGTTAGCTTCCAACTACAATAATTATTCACTCACGAGACCTCAAAGTTTTTACTATCATCCACATCACTATAAATGTGTCTTCAACTTCCCTTTAACTATGAAAGACCAGATTCCATCCTGATTAGGAGATATCATCCGATTTCCACAAGCTGCTACTCAGTAATAGTGCCTGAATACTGCTTCCACCAAAATGCTCATAACTTCCATGAATAAATAAATTACTATCTGCGCTCTTAACCATAGACATATAACATATCAAAGACTATATACACAACATCACATAACTCCAATTGCAATATCCCATGTGAGCTAATCCAAACTCTATCTGCTTCTCTGCAAGTCTCCAGAAGATCACTCTGTTGACATCAATGACAATCATAGTCATGAATGCAACAACAACTACTACAGAATGGCTGCCAAACATTTAGCATTCATTCCTAATAGTTCATATACTCCTCTAGGATGTAGTCCATAGACTATTTCAAAGGGACTCTTCCCTGTGGATCTATTTATAGTGTCATTGTAGGCATATTCAACTTGCCCTATCAATTGATCCCATTGTTGACCATACTCCTTGGTCAAGCACCTTAGTAGGTTTCCAAGGCTTCTATTGAAAACCTTAGTCTGACCACTAGTTTTTGGATGGTAGGCCAATCCAAAGGACAAGTTAGTGCCTAGCCTTTTCCAAAGAGTCTTCCAAAAATGACTCATGAACTTAGTGTCTCTATCTGACACAATGCTGATAGGTAACCCATGGATTCTTACAATCTCTTTGAAGAAAAGAGAGGCCATTTGACTAGCATCATTAGTGGTCTTACATGGCACAAGGTGATCCATCTTGCTAAATCTATCCACAACCACATAAACACTATCCATACCTTGTCTTGTCTTAGGTAACCCAACTATAATATCCATACTCAAGCATTCCCATGGCCAAGTGGGAATAGGTAGTGGTTGATAAAGGCCTACATTTGAAGAAGTGCCCTTGGCCTTTTGACATACTACACAACTTTCCACATGCCTCCTAATATCAAGATTCATCTTTGGCCAATAATAGAACCTTTAAACAAGTTCTTGGGTCTTAATGATTCCAAAGTGACCACTCAAAGCACCATTATGCTTTTCTTGTATCAAGTCTTCTCTAATGGAGCCTCTAGGAACACCTAATTCATTCCCATTAAAAAAGAGATCACTTTGCAAAGTATACTCAGCATATCTACTATGGAAATGATTCTTGTATTCAATACATACCTTATAAATGTCTGCAAAATCTTCATCATCTGCATATAGATCCTTGAAGTGATCTATCCCCTACTCTTCAACTGAATCTCTTGGATAGTGAGAACTCTTCTAGACAATGCATCTACCACTTTATTGAGGACTCCTTTCTTGTGCTTGATATTAAAAGTATAAGCTTGTAGGTATTCAACCCACTTCAAGTGTTTATGACTCAACTTTTCTTGTGAATTCAAAAAACTAAGTGCTTGGTTGTTTGAGTACATTATGAATTCCTTGGGAAGCAAGCAGTGCCTCCATTTCCTTAGAGCTTGGACCAATGCATACTTTTCAAGGTCATAATAAGAGTACTTCTTCTTGGCTTCACTTAATTTCTCTGAATGAAAAGCCACCGGTCTACCCTCTTGGCTTAGAACAACCCCAATAGCTACATTGCTAGCATCACACTCAATGGTGAAAAGATTCTCAAAGCTTGGCAACACTAAAAAAGGTTGGGTAGCTATCTTTTCCTTCAACAAATCAAATCTTTTTTTAGCATGCTCATTCCATACAAACTTGGTCTTGATGCCTCCCTTAATAGTATCCAACATAGGAGCACAAATTGCACTAAATTGCCTTATGAATTTCCTATAATATTGTGCAAGGCCATGAAAACTCCTTACCTCTATTGTTTTCCTTTGTGTAGGCCAATTCATGATAGCCTCCACTTTTCTCTTGTCCATTTTCAGATTTCCATGTGATAGAAAAAATCCAAGGTACACTAGCTCTATTTTGATGAACACACACTTTTACAAGTTGATCATAAACTTCTCCTTATGTAGCTTCTTGAAAAAAATATCAAGATGTTCTAGGTGCTCACTCCTTGTCTTGCTATAAATCATTATATCATCTAGATATAAAACCACAAACTTTCCTATGTAGTCTTTGAGGACTTCATTCATGAGCCTCGTGAATGTGAAGGGGGCATTGGATAAACCAAATGGCATGACAAGCCATTCATACAAACCTTCATTGGTCTTGAAGGATATTTTCCACTCATATCCTTCATGTATTATTATTTGGTGATAGCCAATCTTCAAGTCCATCTTTCTATAGTACTTTGCTTCACCTAGACAATCCATTAGGTCTTCAATCCTAGGGATAGTGAACCTATACCTTATGGTTATCCTATTAATAGCCCTTGAATTAGTACAAAGCCTCCAAGGTCCTCCTTTCTTAGGTGCAAGGACAGTGGGTATGACACATGGACTAATGCTCTTTCTAATTAGGCCTTGGTTTAGGAGTTCTTGTATTTGCCTAGCAATTTCCTAATTTTGTTGAGGGGTCATCTTGTAAGCTGCCTTATTAGGTAGAGTAGCTCCCAGGATAAGATCTATCCTATGACTTATGGCTCTTTTAGGGGGTAAGATTGATGGTTTTCCATCACTCATTATACCTTGGTATGTTTGCAACATGCTTTGAATCTCCTTTAGTAACTCTATCTTCTTGGTCACCTTGCCTTCATCTCCCTCTCTTGCTCATAGTACCAATTGTAATACCCCAAAAATGGGCTATAAGTTCATTAATCTCCTACATCGACAATTCGAATGAAATCAACATCAAAGTCCTAATCTAAGGCACATCTAAACATCATCGAATCATAATTGATTATCTTAAATTCTGCATCGAGGAATATTCCTAATCATCTTAATTATCTTTAATTTAATGATTATTTGGCAATAAATCACATTTATCCTAAAGTTTGATTAATTGAATATTTTCATATTTAATTAATTAGATTTAATATTTGCCACTTAATTGTGTAATTAAATTTAATTATATCTATTATTAATTGTATTATTTAATTTTGACAATAAATCTAATATCATATGAATAATTGATTAAATTCTTATTTAATTAATTAAAGCAAGTTGTCATTATTTAATAATATAGTTTTTAATAAAAGTTTGATTAAATAATTGATTAACCCATAAATCAATTGTTTTATTTTTAAAAGCAGTTAAGTTGGAAATAAATCACTTTATTATTAAATTAATTCATAAATAAAACATGCACAATCATAAAAGCAGACAACTATCAATTATCAATTAAAGCTAAACTCTATTTTGAGTTAAAACTTAGCTTTTGCATGTTTTTGTGAGTTAATTATCTTTTATTTAAAAATAACTCAAAAATCAAGTTGAGTTATTTGAGTGATTTATGGCTTTTTCCCATGCACCTCCAAAGCCCCGGATTTCTATAAATTAAGGCTTTAGCTCTTCACAAATCATCTCATATTTTGCACAATCACGCTGGAGAATTGGAATTGAAGAATCAAAGCTCTTGCGAATCGACATCTTTGTGAGATCAATTTTATTTTTGCATTCATATTACATATCATTGTTAGATTCATAGCATATCAATTTCATCTAGCATAGATTCATATCGGTTTTTATCATTCTTATTGCATAGAAAATATCAAGAAAATAGATTAATTGCATTCATATTTCATATCTAGATCAATTGCATTCAAATCCTTCATTTAGGTGTCGTCTAGGTCACTGATCTCGATTACAATCTGAGAACATTAATCTCGCACCTACTAGAAGGCAGTAAATCGCTTGGTTAGATAGCTTTTAATTTTGCACGATTTTGATTTTTGCTAACCTCTAATGTTTTACTGAGTGTTGTGTCTACAGATCGGGTACAATTTTCACACACACACCAATGCATAGCCAACTCCTTCACTCTCTTCAAAGGATTGTAAGAACTCTTTTTTACCCACCATAAGTACATTTGGACCTATTTTCTTCACCTCAGCATCTTCCAATAGTGACTATATTTTGAAGATCACATTATCCTTCTTGAAAGAATAAGAATTCTTTCCTCCATCATGTATGGCTTGGAAGTCAAATTGTCATGGTATACCTAGGAGAAAATGACATGCATCCATAAGTAACACATCACACAAAACTTTGTCTTTTTACCTTCCAATGGAGAACTCCACCCATGCTTGTTCATTCACCAACACATGTTGGCCTTTATTGAGCCAAGTGACCTTGTAAGGATTGGTGTGGAGTAGCCTTGTCAACTTTAGCTTGCTGACTACTTCCTCTAACACAATATTAGAAATAGAGCCTGAGTCAATGATGACCCTACATACTTTCCCCATTATCTTGCACTTTATCCTAAAAAAAGACCTTCTTTGGCTTGGCTCTTCCTTCACCAAATCCTTCATCAAAGTTCTCCTCATCATAATATTATCTCCTTCCTCTAAATTTAATGGTACTTCAACATGTTTTTCTTCTACATTAGTCTCATCATGAACTAGATTAGTTCTCTTATCACCTCCTTCTGAAGAACTACCTTTCTCTGGACACCTATAAGCAAGGTGCCCCATTTGATTGCAATGGTAGCATTTCATATTGGTAAAATAGTTACCTCTTCTTCATTGTCCACAAATTCTTCCTCTAAAGCTAGAGTTAGAACTCTTTCCTCTACCACCTCTACTTGAGCTTCCTTCTTGCTGCTCATTGAATTTTATGTCTCCTTGAGTTCTTGATTCAGAACTTCTTCCACCATAGCCACCTCTTTGTCCTCTACTATCCTTTCCTTTACCTCTACCTTTGGAGGTTTGGTCTTGCTTTCTCTTTCTTTTCTCTTCTATCTTCAAGGCCATTTGATAGCATTGGCGAATGGGTTTGAAGTTCACCAGACTCATTTCTTCTTGAATAGACCATTTGAGGCCATTCATGTACCTTGCAAGCTTAACACTTTCATCTTCAACTACCTTTGATCTCAAACATAGCTTTTGAAACTCCTCGGTGTAGGCTTTGACATCTAGATCTTTTTGTCTAAGATTGTGTCTCCTCCTATGAAGCTGAAATTCATAATCATCAAGAAGGTAGGTTTGCTTCACTTTGGTTACCATACCCTTCCATGTAACTATAGGACCTTTTCCATCCTTTTCTATTTCAGTTTGCACAAACTTCCACCAAGTAAGAGCTGAACCTCTTAGCATAGACTTGGCCACCAGAATGTTTTGTGCCTTAGAGATACCATCACATTCAAAATGGTTCTCAATGCTATCTATCCAATCCACAACTAAATCTAGATCCATTTGTCTATTAAGAATAAGGTGTCTCAACCTTGGATAATTCCTATTCTTATTATTTGTTTTGTAAATGTATTTTTTGCAAATAATGAAATTAAGTGTGAGTGTACATGTCTAGTTGGTATGTTGATGTGTCACTCCACTTGATGTGTCAACATCTTGTGCGTAAGGAGATTATGACTGAAATGGTCATGATAGATTCCTATGATGCGTAAGAACTATTTAAGGAATGTGCTATGACAGGTGTAAGAGCATCTTATGACTTGGGCCTATTTGGGTGCCCAAGAAGAAGTGGTTGGTGTGTGTAAGAGAATATGCCAAAAATAGGTTGGTATGATAGATTCTCTTACACTTCTCTTGTGACCATTATTTTTGGCAGATTCTATGACAAGCTATCATAGTCTATTCTAGGGATGGACGCCTATTCTTGGGATTGCATGTACCAACTATGTACATGTGGCTTTGTGCATGGGTCTTGGTGGTTGTGCCTATTTTTTGGGTCCAGAGGAGTCTATATTTATGATGCTACTCCTATGGGAGAGATATAATAAAAATTTACGTCTTGCTGGCTTTGTCTCTTGTCTTCTGAAAGAACTTACATTGCAAGTGTATTGTAACCTTTGTGTTGAAGATAATACATTATGCAGGTTTTGGAGTGCTGGGGTTTTTTACCGAAAGGTTTTCCCCAGGGTATATCATTGTGTCATTCTCTATTTTTTTGTATGTATGTTATGTGGTTGCAATATCTTTGTTAAAGTAGTTAACAAATCTGAAATTGTAAGGATTTATAGGAATTTGCACAATACTCTCCTATAGAGATTAGCGTAGGAAGCTGTTTCCGCACCTAAGTTTCCTTACAAGTGGTATCAGAGCTTGATAAAATTTTGATCCTAGTTGTTGGGTAGGGTTTTTTGAGCTAATCTCAAGTTGAGTGGGATTTTTTTGCAAAGCATTCTAAATCTTATTTGCAGATTGAGATGGCAAGTTCATCATATGGAAGAATGGAGGTGGAGAAATTTAATGGCACTAATTTCAAGTTGTGGAAACTCAAGATGGAAGATATGTTGGAAGATCATGACCTATGGGAAGTGACTTTAAGTGCTACAAGACCAGAAACTATAGGCTAGCAGATTGGGATATCAAAGACCGTAAAGCTAAGGGTCTCATAAGACTCTATTTAACTGATGCAGTCCTTCTAAATGTTCTAGATGAGAAAATTGCAAATAGTTTGTGGGAAAGACTTGCGGCCATGTATCAGGCCAAATCTCTGGTGAAAAAGTTGTTCCTAAGGAAGAAGTTGTACTCTTTGTTAATGGAGGAAGGTGGATCCTTAACGGATCATTTAAATGCATTTAATCTACTGGCTGCACAATTGACATCAGTTGGTGTCAAGTTAGAGGAGGAGGATCATTTCTACACACTTTTGTGTTCTTTACCGAATTCATGGGACCATCTTGTGATGGCTCTCAGAAGCACTTTAGTCACCTTCAAAATGGATGATGTGGTGTCTTCGCTGCTATCAAAGGAGATGTAGAGAAAGGCTTCCATTTCAAAAAAAGAAGCCCTTGCTATTCATGGGAGATCCACTAAAAGAGGGAAGAAAAATGACAATAAGTCTGACAATAAGGGTAGATCCAAATCCCATGGGAAGTCAAAGACTTCCAATAAGTCCAAGGCAAAATGTTGGAACTATGATAAATCTGGGCACTTTTGTAAAGACTGCAAAGAGCCGAAGAAGAAGAAGAAAGGTTCAGATTCAGCTTCGGAAAGATCTCAAGAAGATGGCGATGCATTCATCATAGCTATGGTAGCCCATGCATCTGATGATGTGTGGTTGGTTGACTTGGGTGAATCTTTTCACATGACCTCTCATCAAAATTGGTTCTCAAAATATGAAGAGTTCGGTGGTGGAAAGGTGTACTTGGGTGATGATTCTCACCTAAAGATAGTTGGACGTGGAAGGGTCACTATCAAATTTCTTGATGGATGAGTAAAGGGAATCAATGGAGTTATGCACATTCTAGGTTTGGCATGAAACCTATTATCTGTAAGTATGCTGAATGATGTAGGTTTGCAAGTTGTTTTTTCGAAAGAAGGATACAAGATGATAAGAGGATCGATAGTGCTTGCAAGGGGTACTAGGAGAGGTACCTTATTTCAGCTAGATGCATGTATTCATCTATGTAATAGTTCTTCATCCTCACCATTTGAACAAGTAGTGAAGAAGTCTATGGCTATTGGTTCTGATGGTAGTGCAAACACTTTGGAAGGTAAGCTTCCTATAGAAAAGACAATGTTGTGGCATATGAGATTTGGCCACATTGGTGAAAAGGGTCTCAGAACCTTGAAAAATAAAAATCTCATTGAGGGGTTAAATGATTGCAATCTTGAGTTCAACTTCTGCGAACACTATGTCTATGGTAAACAAAATCATGTTCAGTTTTACTCTAGTTCTCACAAATCTTCTGATGTTTTGGATCTTATTCATTCTGATGTATTTGGTCCATTAAAAGTTCCTTCAATCTCCAAGTCTATATTTTTTGTATCTTTCATAGATGATTATAGTAGAAGGATGTGGATTTATTTTCTTAAAAGTAAGACACAAGTCTTTAGTCAGTTCAAGGAATTTAAAGCTCTTGTAGAGAATCAGACTAGTAAGAAGATTAAGTGTGTGAGAACTGACAATGGTGGTGAGTTTTGCTTAGCAGAGTTTGAATAGTTCTATAAAGAAAGAGGCATCGAGAGGCATAAGACAACTCCTTATACCCCACAAAAAAATGGAGTTGCAGAGAGAATGAATAGGACACTGATGGAGAAGGCTAGGAGTATGCTTAGTGGAGCTGGTTTAGAACAAAGGTTTTGGGCTGAAGCTGTGGCCACTACTTGCTATCTGGTTAATAGATCTCCTACATCAGCCCTTGTTGGTAAGACACCCATGGAGGTGTGGTCTAGTAAGAATCCTTCAATTAGACATCTTTGTGTTTTTGGTTGTGAAGCTTATGCACATATTCCAAAGGAGAAAAGATCTAAGTTGGAAAACAAAGTTGTTAAATGTATTTTCATTGGATACAATGCTAGTGTGAAAGGATACAAGCTTTGGGATCCTATGACTAGTAAGGTTTTGTATAGTAGAAATGTTATTTTTAGAGAGCTAACATCTTCTCCTATTGTGCTACAACCAGATGAAAAAGAAAAGGAAAAAGATGTTGTTCAGTTGCCTCCTACCCCTGAGAAGACTGAATAGATAGACCATGTTGGGTCTAATGATGAGGAGAGCTCTAGCAGCTCTGATAGTTTGGAAGAAGAGGAAGAACAAACTCAACCTCAGCCCTTGAGGAGATCCATGAGAGAAAGAAAGCAACCAGAAAGGTTTGGTTATTCTATGTTAGATTCCAGTTGTGCCTTTGCTTTGATTACTAACACTGATGAGCCTAAATCTGTGAAAGAGGCTTTGGGCATGGAAGATGCAGGTTCCTGGATTGAGGCTATGGATGATGAGATGGCTTCATTGGAGAAAAAAAAAAACTTGGGACCTTATAGCTTTGCCTAAAGGGAGAAAATCTGTTGGCTATAAATGGGTGTTCAAGAAGAAATTCTATGCAAATGGCAGTGTTGAAAGGTATAAAGCTAGATTGGTTGCAAAGGGGTATTCACAGGTAGAGGGAATAGATTATGGTGAAATATTCTCTCCTATTGCAAAGTTGACATCCATTAGATTTCTGTTATCTCTTGTTGCATCATATGATTTAGAGATAGAACAGATGGATGTGAAGACAACTTTCCTTCATGGTGATTTGGAGGAAGAGATTTATATGTCACAGCCTGAGCACTACATTGTTAAAGGTAAAGAATCCTTAGTTTGCAGATTAAAGAAATCTCTATATGGTTTGAAGCAATCTCCTAGGATGTGGTACCTTAAGTTTGATGCCTTTGTGTTGTCAATTGGATTTGTAAGATCAAAATCAGATCATTTTGTTTATTTAAGAGTTGAAAATGATCACCTTCTTATTGTTGCATTATATGTTGATGATATGTTGCTATTTGGGAAGGGTAAGGGTATGATTTCTGATTTTAAATCTCAGTTGTCAGCATAGTTTGAGATGAAAGATCTTGGGGTAGCTAGGTACATCTTGGGTATGGAAATCAGTAGAGACAGGTCTAACAGAAAACTTTGGTTGAGTCAGAGTAAGTATGTGAAGTCTATGTTGGATAGGTTCAACATGGTAGTTTGTAGACCACTATGTGTTCCTATTTCTATGGGAACAAAGTTATCTGTAGATGATTGTCCAAAATCTCCTAGTGAGGTGGAGGACATGAGTAGAATACCTTATGCTAGTGCAGTTGGTAGTCTTATGTATGCTATGGTCTATACTAGACTAGACATTACCCAAGTAGTGGGAGTCTTGAGTCAGTTTATGGCTAATCCTGGATGAGTACATTGGGATGTAGTTAAGCAAGTATTCAGATATTTGAGGGGTACATCAAATTACTCCATATGTTATCATGGTAACTCTTCTAGATCTCTACATTCAATTTGTATTTGTGGGTTTGTGGATTTAGATTGGGTAGGTGATATTGACAATATGAGATCCATCAGTGCTTATGTGTTCACTATGTTTGGTGGTGCCATCAGTTGGATGAGTAAGCGACAACCTATGGTTTCTTTGTCCACTACAGAAGCTAAGTACATGGCTGCTACTCATGCTTGTAAAGAAGCCATTTGGCTTAGAAGATTATGTTTTGATGTTGGTGTTGATGTAGAATAGATTACTATTTGGTGTGACAGTCAGAGCGCTATTTGCCTTGCAAAGAATCCAACTTTCCATGCCAGAACGAAGCACATTGATGTGTAGTTTCACTTTGTGAGAGATATGGTGGAAGATGGAAAGGTAAATTTGGAGAAGGTAGATACTGTGAAGAATGTTGTAGATGCATTAATGAAACCAGTGGGCACTGAGAAGTTCAGATGGTGTTCAGAGTCTATGGGCCTTTTGGCCTACAACAGTTAGTTCCTATTATGTTCTTGTTGCTCTTACAAGGTGTTCGACAAGTGGGAGAATGTTAGGAATAAGGTGTCTCAACCTTGGATAATTCCTATTCTTATTATTTGTTTTGTAAATATATTTTTTGCAAATAATGAAATTAAGTGTGAGTGTACATGTCTAGTTAGCATGTTGATGTGTCACTCCACTTGATGTGTCGGCATCTTGTGCGTAAGGAGATTATGACTAAAATGGTCATGATAGATTCCTATGATGCATAAGAACTATTTAAGGAATGTGCTATGACAGGTGTAAGAGCATCTTATGACTTGGGCCTATTTGGGTGCCCAAGAAGAAGTGGTTGGTGTGTGTAAAAGAATATGCCAAAAATTGGTTGGTATGATAGATTCTCTTACACTTCTCTTGTGACCATTATTTTTGGTGGATTCTATGACAAGATGTCATAGTCTATTCTAGGGATGGACGCCTATTCTTGGGATTGCATGTAACAACTATGTACATGTGGCTTTGTGCATGGGTCTTGGTGGTTGTGCCTATTTTTGGGTCCAGAGGAGTCTATATATATGATGATACTCCTATGGGAGATATATAATAGAAATTTAAGTGTTGTTGGCTTTGCCTCTCATCTCCTAAAAGAACTTTCATTGCAAGTGTATTGTAACCTTTGTGTTGAAGATAATACATTGTGTAGGTTTTGGAGTGCTGGGGTTTTTTACCAAAAGGTTTTCCCTAGGGTATATCATTGTGTCATTCTCTATTTTTCTGTATGTATGGTATGTGGTTGCAATATCTTTATTAAAGTAGTTAACGAATCTAAAATTGTAAGGATTTATAAGAATTTGCACAATACTCTCCTATAGAGATTAGCGTAGGAAGTTGTTTCCGCACCTGAGTTTCCTTACATTGTCCACTAAATAGTGGCACACCTTCCAAAGCTTTGCCACTCAATGCCTTTAGTGCTTTTAAGAATGGCTCTTCAGGAAAAATAGGGTCAAGTGTTGGAGCTTCCTCCTCCAAGTCTAATTCCTTCTCCCCTGATTCTTTTTCTTCCTTTTGGTCAACTTTGTCTTTGACCTTATCAGCTTTGTTTTGGACTTCATCCAAGAGTTGCTCCATTTGAGCTAGTCTTTCCCTTAGCAACTTGTTATCTTCTTCTTGTTCCTCAACCTTCTTGGCTAACTCAGTGTTAGTCACCATGGCTTTGTCTTCCACTGATCCAAATGGTGTATTTTCTCCCACTAATTTAGTAGACTGCAACATCCACCATAAGCCTGATCAAAACAAGCTCTGATACCAATATGATGTGAGTGTTCCAAGGCTTGCTTGCACTACAACCAAGAGACCTGGCTTGTCTCTTCTAGGAACCTAGTCTCCTCTAGGTTCTAATTGGCTTAGATGATCAACTAGGTCCAATTCTAACTTTTCTCTAAGATTTCTTAACCTGTGTGCTTCACCTTGATAGACTAACACCTTTTAGTTAGTACAATTCTCCTCTCTCACTTAGAAAGCTCTAAGCGTTATCTTCTCACAAACTTCAATCTTCATTCCAAGGGTATCCATCCTTATGAAAACATTCATAACTTGGCCAATTTGATCCATTTTAGAAGGGTCTTCAACCTTATCCTTACCGGGTTCAAGGATTCACCATTTAGAGACCTTAAATAGGCCTAATTCTTGTAGCCTTTACCAGTGACTTTTTGCCAATTCTAGAAAATCTTTTCCAAACACCATAAAATATAAAACCATATTTGGATACCCATTTGTAAGTTTTAAAAGATTCAATGGGTTTTAGGGTCTGACAACTTGCATACACTAGCTTCCTATAAACTAGGACAAATAGGGCTAATAGGCCTAGTTTCTAGGACTGACTGTAACCTTGCTTGTCACTCACTCACAACTTGATCAAATGGATTGGTATGAACTCAATCCACCTAGTTTGTTAACATATGATGAAATCCTACTTGAAACTATACCTGTGCCATACATTATGTCTCTACCCTGCAAGAAATCTTCAATCTATGATTCCTAGACCTCTAACCAACCTCTATCTACTCACCTAAAGGTGTAATGTCCCTACCAGGGAACCCATAAGGAATCAGGTTAATGACCTAAAATTACAACTAAATTTTTTTACACTCTAACATATCATCATTACCATCCACAAGTACATTCCTTAAGGTTCCCTTAATGAATTCAATTACCATTATCAAGTATTCCATTTAATTACTTAATCTAACAAATTTTGTTTTCATTATAGCTTCAATTAACATTAATTCCATTTCACATCATAACCAATTACATTGATGAACTAGTGGAATTAATTTCCCTTTGGACTAACATGTAATTTACCTTCAGAAGTGAAACAAGCACACGTTACTTATCACATCCACTAAGCACATTTATTCTTTCATATTTATTTATGCCTTAACCATAACTATGCTCAACTCAAAGGCACCATCAAAACTCATTTAAGCTTTTCCATTAAGATTCCTTAATCATATATTGGCAACCAACATAAATCATTAAACAAATCATTTTTGCCATAAGTTTAACTTCCACAAATTATCAACCATAACCTTGTGAACATCTAGTAAAGGATTTATATTAAACCTAGTTGAATAACCTGACATCAGTCACATTGAAATATACATTTAAGAAATTGCATCCCATTACTTCTTTTGATAACATACATGTTCCTTTTTCCCTTATTATTTCACCTAGAGATACCCTTGAACCCTTAGCACATCTTTTCACTAACCAAGTATCAAAACAAGTTCCCCTTTAAAGAAGTTTACATCCATAAGTACTTTCATTACAAAGGTTTGCATAGAACCATTAATTTCAATTTCATTTAAAATTCACAAGAGATATAAGGTAAGAAATTACTCATTGATTTAACCATATTCAATCCCTTCTTTAGATTCATGATTCTACCCTTCACATATACATAACTTATTCCTTACAATTTTCTTTTACAAACATAATTATAGTTACTGCACATTGCCCAAAGGCATATAGAAAGATAATTACATCAAGTTTCCCAAGGGCTTATAATACATCTTTACATCTTGATAACAAAAGATAGAGATACATGATACGAGAACAAAATCTCCACCACTGAACAACTCAAAATCTCAGCCATGACATGAACCATGAACAATACCTCGAAAGAGATTTGCCACCCAACCATGTGAAATTGGTAAAGTTCCACCCCCCGTGCTAGGAGATAGAACCAAGGTACTCTCAAGACCTTGAGGCAATCTAAGTCTCAAAAAACCAATAAATCCAAGACTCAAAAAAGAAATAATAAAGCACATAAAATATCATCATATTATAACACCGAGGTTAAGGTTCTAGGAGACCACCTAAGTGAGTGTCATCACACAACCTGTATATTGGGATCCTTCTTGGAAACCATGTAACCCCGGTCCCCCCTTTATGAATAGGGATCCACCCTGGTAGTTATCCTTGGTCTTGGTACTCCAATTAGATCTATGTGGCCATTAATGTTTTCTTTTATTATCTTTTGAATCCTCCCCTTCCCAGGTTAATTTTTTTTAGGTTATCACTTTTTACAAACTCGCCCATAGGATCCTCCGGCAACCACTTTAAGGTTCCACCACCTATGGTGAGCCACTCACTTAATGTTCCTATTCCCTTACCCCATCACATGTCCCAAACAAGATAACACTTCCAAGTCCTAATTCATAGGTTTAGGAAACTCCCCTGTGCACTCAGGCCCTCAGAACGAGTCCTAACCTTAGCCATATTCATAATAGGAACCATTGGAAGAATGTCCATCATAAGAAATCTTAAGGAAAAACCTTTCACATGCACAAGTAAAACTTTCCAAGGCTCATTTATAGGTCTAAGAAACCCTCCCATGCACACAGGCCACCGAGTTAAGTCCTAGCCTCATAAACTTAAACTCAAGTCAATGCCAAAATCATCATAAGTAAACCATACAACCTCAACAAAACAAGTAACAAATGTACATAGGTGATACAAACTTCACCCATCACAAATATATCATACATGAAATAAAATACATCATAAACACTTTCAAGAACTATAATCAAAGCACAGAAAAGAATAGGAATGTTTAGGAATGTTTGGGGAACATTTAGAAGGCCTTAGAGTAGTCCTAGTCCATTGGAAAACATGAACCCTAAAACACATCCTAACCTTATTCAAGCATCTAAATGCACCATATAATCCCAACAAAAACAAGCAATGAACATATTTAAAGTTTACACAAAATTTCATATACCAAAACACAATGCTCTGCAAAATCTCACGTGCCTAAAAATAACTAAGTCTGATTTTTTAAGAAACTCAAAATTAGAAATTGCATCTTAACTCCTATGAATCTGGAACCTATCTCAATCATCTTAGAAGGTACCTAAACCCTTTATACAAGTATAACTTAAAGTATAAGTAATTTAAACTTATACTTAAATGTTATAATTGTATAAAGCCTATTTTCCCTGTCTAGCTCGGTTCACACTACACCGACCATCCTTGGTTAATACTAGACCGACCTCTCTCGATTAACACTACACTGACCACCTTCAGTTAACACTACACTGACCTCCCTCAATTAACACTAAACCAACTTGGCTTGGTCAACACTAAACCGACCTGGCTCGGTTAACACTAAATCGACCTGCTTGGTTAATACTAGACCGACAAAAATTGCAAAATGTGACAGTCAACTATGTCTTGCGGGTAAAACTGGGCATTATGGGGACTGTGGTTGCCTAATTTGAGCATGACCCATTTGAGATCTCCTAGTTTCCCTTTATAAATGGCTCATCAATCTATCTTATCTATCTAACAAAACTATTCTAGATCTGAACAAGAAAAGGTGGTGCATAAACCGACATGGACCAATAAGGTTGATATAACAGTTCTAAATTTTGGAAGCATTCATAATACATTCAATAAAAACATAATACACTATCCTACATGATTGAAACCACTTCTACCCTCCCAGGAAGATTTCACCACAGTGAACAAACAAACACTCATAAAAATTACTTCTCGGAAACATATTTCAAACACATAGAAAAACAAAACATATATATCGTTCTCATTTTCAAACAGAAATTAAACCATCACTTTCTCCTCAAGTAACATATCAATCATATACATAATCATGCACATGGGAAGAATGGAGGTTCATCCTAGTTTAGACCCTACCTGGTGTCCTGCGGAGAATCATCCTCCCTTGGTTGGAGACTCTCTGCAAACTTTCCAACCTTTAGTAGATATCCTTCTGAAAGTCTTCCTCTGGAAATCAACTTCGAGCAATCCTCACACATAAGACTTCACCAACCAGAGACTCTCAAACTCACATAAATTTCCCCAAAAATTTCCAGAGAAACCATTTATAGACCACTCAAAAGAAAAACAAATCTTCCAAAAATTATTATCCTCCTTTGCACACAAAATCTTCAAACATTTATCACCCAACTATGTGGTTAGAGGAGTTGCTTTATGGGATACAACTTATCCAACTTCCATAGTTGATTGAAAATTAAACCAATTATTCCCGTAAGCACTTAACAAATTTTTAATGAATTTAATTAAAAATAACCATGAAGGAAAACATAACAATAACATCCAACAAGTAACTTTCAAGAAAACCAATTAGGACACATGGAAACCAACTAGCCTAACTTCTAGGAGGTCTCGAGTTCAACTCCCTCCTAGATAGCTATTTTTACTACAAAGAGCATTTATTTTTATTATTACTATTATTAATATTATTTTCACTTTTTAATACATTTATTTAATACACTTCATTGAATTCACTTTAGATAACATACCACTAAAACAATTGATAAATCCATACAAATATTATTATTTATATAAGCATGGGTATATGCATGTGCACCCACATATACACATACCTATATAGCACACAATCAATGTACACTTATATATAATAAATATATATATACATATATATACTAGTTAGGGATAAATCTAACTCACATCATAAATCACAAAATGAAATCAAATCATAATTCACAAGACCACATCACATAGTGCATTTGGATCCCCCAACTAGGGTAACCTCCTAAAGAGAAACCTAAGTCCATGGTAACCTTGAGAGTAATCTTGGTAATACCTCCACACAACAATAGTTTGAGGATTTTTAAGGCACACTCAGACCTATGTAGCTAGTTAGAGTCAATGCCTGGTACCTGTATCCTACAACACCAACCAAGTACACCAATATATATATATATATATATATATATATATATATATATATATATATATATATATATATATATATATATATGTGTGTGTGTGTGTGTGTGTGTGTGTGTGTGTGTGTGTGTGTGTACGAGCAATTGCAAACAAGGATGGAGAGTGTGACATTGTGTGGACCTCCTGGAGGAGTAACTATGACTGCCTCCCCTCTTCCGACAATCACATCAGATAGTCACATCAACAAAGAATAATTGGATTAGTGTGGTTAGTATCAAAATGATCTCTTTTCTATATTGTATGACAATAATGAATCATAAGATAATCATGTAAATATAAATCATTTATTATCTTTCACAAACCCATTTAACCATCAGACATATACTAAAAGTGTCCCATTATCAAATCAAGATAAACAAATCATATAACCATAAGTACATCAATCATGTCTAATCCCAAGTAATGCTATTAGAGAAGGTAACCCATCTAACCCTTAAATGATTATAGTCAATTAACCTAATGTACACATAAATATTAATAATGAGCATTTCACATAGAAACATACAGATCTATCAAGTGATCCTATCACTGACACACATGAAGATGTATAGTAACATACCTATGCAATATTATTATTCCTCAAATTAAAATATGAAGTTATCATGATTAGTAAGAAACCATCTCAAGAAGGATCATTCTCTAACAAAATAACCATGAAATCCCTTAAAGCAGGATCTAAATCCCTAGTGAGCATAACCAAGATTTGTTAGGGTTGGAGGGGCATTACAAAAGGCCTAGTAGTAAAAATAGCTCTCCATACTTTCAAGACTCCTAATCCTAAAAATATATACCCTAATTACTCCCCTAACATATCCATCCACCCTTAGGTGTTTCCTATGGCTAGCTTTCATGAGGGAGCCATGAATGCACCAACTAGTCAGAATAGGATCAGTAAGAACTCTAAAACAAAAACAATATATTCAACACAATATATCTACTCTAAAAAACTTTCTTATCAAATGAAAAAGTATTAGAACAGTCTAAAGAACACTAAAAAATCACTATATTTAGTCTCTCAATCCATTTCAAGGCACTGTCACAACAAAAGCTTAGGTTCTTCTCTAAAATAGAGTTAGAGAGCTATATTCAATATTCACAAACTATTAAAATGATTACACACACCTCAAGATTCAATTCTTTGGTCATATTAGATGCCATCTCCATGATTCTAGGGCTTGTTGGCTGATCTCCCACTTCTTATAGTTTAGGGAATCCAAAGTAACTGAGCTGGATGCAACATTTGTAATAATTGCAAATGTTGTCATGACAACTTCTTTACAACATTTGGCATCTTTCACTTATGCCATCATCCTATTTCTTAGGACTACTAACCTCCTATATTTTGAGGATCCAAGAACATTAATGACCCTATGACATCCATTAACATCATTTATGTGTTTAAGACACATTGAAGACTCAAACTCAAACTCATAACACTAAGAATTTAAAACTACTAACAATGGCTATTTGTGTGACTTTAGTCCTAATGACTAACTCACCTAGCCCACATTGCAAATACCTTCTAAGGTTTAAAAACAAATCAACATCCTTGACTTGGCTAGAGTCAAGTACAAGCCAAAATAACTAGCATCATGAAGGTTAGCCTAGGTGTGCTCCTGCACCAAGAAATAACTGAAGTTAGAATATGTGAATACAAAGGAGAAAATAGTAGACATTTTTATAAAACCTTTGTCAAAGGACACTTTTGAGTATTTGAGAGGTATGTTAGGGGTCATTCCCTAGACTACTCTTGAATAATTAATGAAAAATTTATTAGTCTAGAAATATCAAAGTTCTATTTCATTATCTTGACTTAATGCTTGATGCTTCTCCTATGGGGGAGTATATGTATTTGAGATGCATCACTAAGGATTCTTGGAGACATAATGACACCTTTGACATTGATGTTAGTGGGGGAGAGAATAATACATGAAAAATAAGCATGAGAGGATCATCCCTTGGGGGAGGAATGTTCAGAAATATCCATACTAATTGATGGAGAGGATTCGAAAAGATGTTGATACATTGGAGTAATAGATGCAATAGAGGCATGTTTGGTATTTATGGAACCTAGTTATTGTTTGTCTATGTTTCCATCAATGCCAAAGGTGGAGATTGTTAGCATGAATGTTGATTATAGTCCTATGGGGGAGTATCCCCTATTAGTCTTGGAGGAATGTTATAGTAATTATGTGTTGCCATTCATGAGAGATTTTTTCATTGATGTTAACATATGTTACTGATTGGTTATTCAGAAGATTGTAGAAAGGTTATAGACACAATACAACAAATGATCATGTGTGAACTTAGATAGAGAATCTAAATAATTTTTTAGCCACTAGTTGTGATCGCACATCGTGATGAATTGATATGACAAAGTTATGGTTGATTTAATGATGACTGGTTCTCAAGAGTCAAAAACTGTGATTTTCATGGAGTTGATTACAGAACTTTGTGGATAGCATTCATGATTTTTTAAATCATGATGAGTGAACATAGATTAATGTTGGACACTAGTTGGAGATCTTATTGTGATCATACATGTGACATTAGCTATGGCATGTGTATTGGTGAAGAACAAATTGAAGGCCTAATTGGAATACGTTTTAAGTAAATTGATGACCAATCTTGATCTACAAATTTGGATGATTAATTGACATAATTATTATGTTGTAACTTTGTAAGAGGTTTCATGTGCATCTTTGCATTGGTCCATTTGTATATTGTAAATAGGATTTATCCTATATAGGCTGACCCATAATTAATTTTCTAACTTGTATATAAGGATTAAAATCCTTGGAAAATAAGTGGTGCTACACATGCAAATTGCAAAGGAAAATATGAGCTTGAGGCTGAATTGGTTACTGTTGGAAAAATAGTGAGTGTACACTTGGGCACAAGGTGGAGCTTGCTTGGAAATGGTTAAATACATGAAGCATTTTCAAAGTAGAATTATCTAATTCCTAAAGCAATAAGGTTTGGAGAACCTAGGAGTTTCTTTAACTCTCAAATCTGTTGATCAAGTTGATATATTATACAGCTCTAACAAGGTTATTTCCTCTAGCAAGGATGGACTCTTAGAAGGGTCAATTCCTTAATAGGGTTAACACTATAAAAGGCTCCTAATAGGGTCTTTCCTTTGACCAGGACCTACCTATTGTAATAATCAGCTCCTAACAAGGTTAGAACTCTTAATATGGTTATTATATTCATAGTCCAGATATTTCTAGGTACCATCCCCACTGGGGTTTTTCTCTTAACAAGGTTTTCCTCAAGAAAAAATCTTGGTGTTCATGTGTATGTATGTTATTTACTTTTCAAGTTTAGTATTCTATTTTAATCAAAAAGTTTGGAATTGAAATTAAAAGTATTCAATATTAAAATCAAATAATTCACCACCCCCCCTCAATTGATTAGGAAATTTCTATTCTAACACTTACATGAGAAACACATTATTTAAATTCATCTTCATACCTTTCTCCATCTGAGTCTTCATTTACCACAACATAGACAACTTCTTATCCTTCTTTGGTATCAATAGATTGACATAAGTTACACCTTCCTTAGCTAGGTAGAAATACTTCTTACCTTTGTCCTTAAAATCTCTGAATCTTTGGTGATAGTTCTCTTTCGTAATTCTTGTCATTTTCAATACACCTAGATGCAATATGTCTAGTCTTATTGAAATTGAAACATTTCAATGATAACTTTCCTTTACCTCTAGGTAGCCTATTAGCCAATAGTCCTTCTAATTCCTCTTGTTCTTTATCTCTAGTTAGGATACTATCATATTCATTTCCATATGAATTATTGCAATTTTCTCTTTCTCTTATTGATGGTCCAATTTTCATAGATGACTTGAAAGTAGTTTTAATAGTCAGTAGACTATTATCATAATTTCTAAGATCAAATGCAGTCAGCTTACCGATTAGGGCTTCAAGAGTAACAACATTGTTTGGTATGGATCTCAATTACTAAATAGAAGTTACTCTAATAACACACTTGGAAGAAAGAGTTATCAAGATCTTACTTACCACTTCTTCATTAATCAATGTTTCAGCAACACCTCTGATGGAACTCACTACTAGATTTTACTACTATATTGTGTGATATTCTCTTCATACTTCATTCTTATTTCATCATACTTTCCCCTAAGACTATCAACCATAGCTTTTTGTACATGTTGATCTCCTCCATAGATAAGTGTAAGATTGTCCCACATTTATCTTGAATTAGCACAATATTTTACATCATTTAATTCAACATCGGAGAGGGGAGAAGCAATAGCTATCATAACTAAGTTAAATGTTCCTACTTCTATTTCATCTAATCAAAAATCAAGAGTCTGGTAGGTGGTGGAGTGTAGGCATTATCCAGAAGATGCAGTGTAGATTCTCCAATCCCAAATAGATACAATATCATTCTCCTTTTCCATGTTGAGAAACTTTCTTTGTTTGGCTTAGGTAGTTATCTGCTATACATCTTCAGATCTTTTACTCAAGTATTTTAAAATTATCTCTTCATAGTACAAGGATTTGATACCAATTCTTGGATTACAGAGGAGGGGGGGTGAATCAGTAAATAAACTCGGTAGTAGCTCGGTTAAACATAGTTCACTATTTATCGACAATAGTAAATAAAATTTAACAATCAGTAAATCAATCACATAAATCATGCATCACATGTAACACCAATACTTAACGTGGTAACTCAGCTTTGGTAAAAACCACAATTTGAATTATCACCCACTAAGAAAATACTCTTTTGAAGTATGCTTGGTCAAGAGCCAATTTGGTTAAAGATTACAATACAAACTACTTGGTGTGACCTAGTCAAGGGTTTTACCTTAGATCTGTTAGGATCTTCACCCTGTTAGGAGTGACCTTGTTAGAGGGATTCAAACACTTTTTCTAGAATGTTACCTTTTTTAAGGATTTTACAAAAATACTGTTAGGTATGCTCTGTTAAGATATTTTTCTATTGAAAATGCTAGTAAGGAATAATAATTAAATTGACCTATATATTTGTAACTATCTTTGCATAATTAGATCCCTTGTGCACTCTTCAATCTTCACTTCAATTCTTCATTATCCACTGGTATCAATTCTTCATTAGATCCTTCTTACACACTCAGAATCTCTTTGTTCCTTCTTCCCTACTTTAGTTAGTGACTCTTCTTTTGATTACATTTTCTAGCCATTTTTCCATACAAGCTCATCCTTTATATAGACAACTTTTCCTCTTGATCTCCTCTGTTACGTTTTCCTTTAATCAATCTTAACCATCCAACTCATTATACCTTGAATCTAGATCATGGTAATACATTTTCTTTTTACCTAAGAACTTGAACTTTCCTTGAAACTTGTTCCATTTGTTTTTTCTATTTAGATCTTTCCACAGATATTCATCTTGAATTTTCATATCTGTATATATTTATAGCTAACTTTTCTCATCATCATGATCATCCAGCTCATCATAGCTAATCATTAAATATCAATTTTAATCCTTATTTAATATTTGTTCCTTCCTCGATGTCCATTTGAATTTCAGTTAAGTTTTCTCGGTGCCTTAAAATTTCTTGGTTTGTGCCTTGAGTTCCTTTCACTTTACGAAGTGAGCTTTCCTTTTACCTTTACCTAATCGAGTGACATATCCTACTTTGTAGTAAAAAAAACTTAACTTACTGACTTGTCAAATCTTCATTACCATGCTTTACCAACTTAACATAATCATACCTTAGGTAGAAAATAATTATATCAACATGATATTAACATTGTCTGATCTGTATCAGTTGCCCGATTAAGTTCTTCAACTTTACAACATCTCATTTCTTCTTTTCCTAAACTCATTCATCTTATATCATATACCGAATGATATGGAAACATAATATAAACAAGAAATCAATTACTTGACATCAATAAAAAGACAATAACTGATCTAACCTTTATAATATCTTGTATTCTTCTAATCTTGATTGGTCTTCCTCATTATCACCATCAAATAATCAATATTCAACAATAATATCAGTTATAGTAACAAAAACTTGTAAAAGTATCAATACAAATACATGAAAATTTCTCTATGAAATGATTTTACAATGATCCTCATGTGCAGTAAAAATTTCTATTGGAACCATAAATATTGGAACCCTTTCCATAGATAAGAGAAGAGAATATATAGAAGAAAGTAGAGACTCGGATCTATTTTGTAGATGATACATCTCTCTCCTTCTCAATCTATTATGCCTAGTCACTCTTTCCTCCAAACTAAAAATATTCAGCCTACTCTTTGATCTGATAAAAGGTTGATCTCCATAAATGAAAAATGCTTGCAACTTGTTTCCTTCTTTATCTTGTCGCACAATATAAAATAATTGTTGACTTGCAATAATAAAACCCCAATATTTGAATAAAGAATGATTCTGTCATATTCATCTATCATAAAAATTCTAGTAAAATTCACTAATAAAACCCTGGAAAAATAATTCCTTCATGGCTTCATAGGTTAAAAACCCTTCCCCTAGTTTGTCGTTTCTCCACCTGTGCGTTCTATAATTTCTCCAGCTAGTTTTTTAATCTTTAATAATGAAACATATCACCTTTTACCTTTATTTTTTGTGACCTTTTTCAAGAGATTATTTTTTAATTCCCACCGAATTCACTTTGTTTGAATTGGACAAAATTTCCACTCAAACTTTATCCTTGGGACCACTTGACACATGGCAGGCTCTGATTGGTGCCACCACCTCACAACTCTAAATTCTAACTTCCGAACTGACCTACAACCTTGTGACAACCTACTTGAGCAAATTATCACAACTTGATTCACTAAGTGCCAAACTAACCCATGAAATCACAACTACAACTACACACAAAATCACAACATTTTGTGCTAAGCACAAACCTAACCCAAAAAATCTCAACTACCTACCATGATTCATCTTGGGCTCCTCTAGTCAATTTTCCACATGTGCCCAGTCATCACTCTACATCAGTTGCATCATTATCATGGAACCCCACCATGTCATTACTACCTCATCTATTTTGTGGATGCCACATCGTCAGTATGCTGGGCATAGGTCAAAAAAAATTGCAAGTTGTTTCCACTAGATCTAGATAGCACAAAGACCTCGTAACACATGTGTGTGCTTCTTCTTCCAAAAAATTTGTACCTTTTAGGTACTTAGAAATGCACCCTGGTTCATTTAAAAAAAATTAAGACCCATTGTGGAGTGAATGTGGGATAACTACCATAGAATACCTGTAGAAAGAAAAAATCAATGTAGGTATAGGCAATATGGTAGGTACTAACAATCACACCTTTTCTAATAAATTCATCACCTCCATGGGAAAACTTGGCCTAACACCTATCTACTATGTGTTTTCTTTGAAAGAGATAATGCCCCTTTAACTCATGTCATCGCCCTCTTTCTATTTATCTTACTACCTTCATTAAAGATCATAACTTTTTTTTAAAAGTTTGAATTCCCTTTCATCATGTACTCTTTTGATTTCTTGAACATTTTAAGACACCTCTCCATTTGCACAACCCATTTTGTGTGAAAATTATTATTACTAAGAGTTGTGACTTGAAGAGGTGAGCCAGGTCCCAAATGGATCCAGTTAAAAAAATTCATTTAAAAAAAACTAAGCCTCTGATAATAGTTTTGAATGACCCCACTGTGCCTTTGCATCAATCTAGAAAATTTTCTAAACATTAAAAATTTATTTTGAACTATTTGCACAATATTGTCGGAAAGATCCATGGGTGATGCAGGAGCATCCTGGGTGTAAGAGCAATCTTGCATCACCCAAAAATATTTTTGTTTTTATTTTTTCAATAAGGGCTATTTTGTGCAGAGCTACTATTTATGGAAAGTTACTATTTTTGGTAATTTTCGTATGTGCTCAGAATGATCTAATTTCTTTCTTGGAGGTTCATTTTGGTCATATAAGTCTGCCAGTAAAGTTTCATTTCCAGATCAAGTGTATGTTGGAAGATATTGAAGATTTTCGGTATTGGCAGCAGGGTACAGAAACTTTGGACTCAGTTTTGAAGGCTTTAGAGGCCCCAGATGAGGTCAAAAATTTGGGTGACAAGTGCTTGCGCTAGTCCAGCCTGTAGAGCGCTTCGTGGCATTTCTGAAATGGGGTTATAATAGCCGATCAGGTCAACTGGTGATGACTTATGGTCTTTAGAAGTTGGGCCACCCGAAATGGCGAAAAATAATTTTCTTCAAAATTTCTGTTCAAAGGTTATCTTGAGCCGACTATGATGTAATAAAATGTAAAATAAGATAATTCTAAGTTTGGTCGGCCTTATTGGCTAAAATTCTCGAACCTTCCCAGGCGGTGGAAAAATTGCCTATATAAGGAAGTCTGTATTATTGTCTTAGGCAGTTCAGAATAGTTCTGGGTAATAGTTCGAGGCTTTGTCCTACAGAATATTGTAAGGGAATGCCCATGTGGCTTTGCATATTGTAATTCTGAAAGTTTGTAATTCCACATTTGTGGAGATAATAAGAAGCCAATTTTTCTGTTCTTGCATATTATTGTTGTTGTTTCTCTATTTCTGCTATGTGTTTGTGGTATTAAGGGGAGCACCCTTCATCAAGTGGTATCAGAGTAGGAGTTCTTGAGTGTGTAAATAGATCGCTGACTGTGAGGCAGTTTGCACCAGGACTGTGGCTAGGGTTTCAGTGCACATCGTGAAAATGCCTCCACGATGAGAACGTGGCGGAAGAGTTGGTGCTGTGACACCTGAGGTTAGAGAGCTGCAGAGACAAGTGCGAGCATTGCAAGAAGAGATTCGCAGAGGAATGAATCTCAATGTTAGAGATGAAAGCGAGGATGAAGCCGAAGAAGAATATCAAGAAGGAGAAGCCAAAATTGTGAACCAGGAGGAAGAAAGACTTTTTCGGGCCATTTCCAAGATTGGGAAAAGACCTAAGATTGAGGTTCCTACATTTTCTGGAAATCTTAACCCAGAGGAATTGATTGACTGGATCAATGAATGTGAGGAATATTTTGAGTACGAAGATGTTGACGATCCTGATAGGGTCAAATTTGTGAAGGCCAGATTGAAAGGTCATGCGAAGATCTGGTGGCAAGAAATTCAGTTGGAGTGAAATAAAAGAGGGAAAGATAAAATCACAAGATGGGATCAGATGGTGGATAAATTGAAGTGACAGTTCATTCCTGTTGATTATGAACTTGACCTACTGAAGAAAATGCAGAGTTTGAAGCAAGTAGGAAGATCTGTTCAGGAGTATACAGAGGAGTTCTATCGACTTCTCATCAGAATAGGCCATGTAGAAGCTGATAAGGAGAAAGTTGCCTGATACCTTAATGGGTTAAGGCCAAGCATTCAGGAGGAGCTGAATCTGGTTTGAATGAACAGTATTGAAGAGGCATACCAGTTTGCCCTAAAAGTAGAGGAAAAGCTGAACAAGAAGTTTGAGAGTAGACAAAATGAAAGACGTCGCGGTGGACGATCTGGTGGACAGTCATACGGTGGCTGAAATGAAGATCCAAAAAAGAAGGATGAGGCCAGTAGTAGTCAGAATCAGTGAGGAAATAATTCCAATCGCTTCCAGGATTAGAATAATAGAGATCAGAGAGGAAGAGGAAGAGGACAAGGATCTGGAAGAGGTGGCTTCCGTGGAACATGTTTTCACTATGGAGAAGAAGGTCATAGGGCATTTGAATGTCCTCAGTGCCAAGGAAGAACAGACAAGAGAAATGAAGGCCAGGCCAGAGTTGTACATGTAGATGAAGATGCCAGATCATCAAATTCTGAAGATGCTGAAAGAGGAGAAACGTTGATTAACAGAAGAGTCATGTTGAGTGGTGAGAATGAACCTGAGCAAAGAAGGAGCCTGTTTCACACCAGGTGCAAGTGTGAAGGTAAATGTTGTGATGTGATTATTGATAGTGGAAGCACTGACAATTTGGTGTTAGAAGAGATGGTGACAAAGTTGAAGCTCAAGAGATAGAAACACCCACATCCATATCGAATTTCCTGGGTACAGGATGACCACAAGGTCATGGTCAATGAACAATGCATGGTGAAGTTCAAGATTGGCGGATACCAAGATGAGGTATTGTGTGATATCATATCTATGGATGCATGTCATATGTTGTTGGGTAGACCATGGCAGTTTGACAAATGTGCTGTACATGATGGTCGTGCGAATACCTATTCCCTGACAAAGGATGGAGTGCGACATAAGCTAAAACTATTGAAGGAGACTGGAGAAAAGGTATGTGGTAATGCAAGGATAACTTTTGTTGATGGAAGAAATTTCCTAGATGGTATGAGGCATGAGCATGTATGTTTTGCTTTAATTCCAAAAGCTGGTAAAGAGGAAGTAGAAGATGTTCCTGTAGAAGTTGCAGATTTGTTGAATGAGTTTCAGGATATTGTATCTGATAACGTGCCTGATGGATTACCACCAGTTAGGAAGATCAGTCATCAGATGGACTTGATCCCAGGAGCAAGTTTAATGAATAAGGCAGCGCACAGAATGACACCTGCAGAAAGTGAGGAGTTGAACAGACAAGTACCTGAGTTGTTACAGAAAGGATTGATTTGAGAGAGTCTGAGTCCCTGTGCTGTACCAGCGGTATTAGCACCAAAGAATAATGGAGAGTGGAGGATGTGTACAGATTCCAGAGCAATAAACAAGATCACAATCAAGTACAGGTTTCCATTGCCATGAATGGATGATATTATGGACTGTTTGAGTGGAGCTGTGTATTTCTCAAAGATAGATCTGAAGAGTGGATATCATCAGATTTGGATCAGAGAAGGAGATGAATGGAAGAATGCCTTCAAGACAAAGGAAGGACTAGATGAGTGGTTAGTCATGCCTTTTGGGCTAACCAATGCACCGAGCACTTTCATGCGGCTCATGAACGAGGTTCTGAAAGAATTTTTAGGTAAGTTTGTCATTGTTTACCTAGATGATATTTTGATCTTTAGTAAGACATTGGAGGAGCATATGATGCATATTCGTATGGTATTTGAGAAGTTGAGAGAAGAGAAATTGTTGATTAATTTGAAGAAGTGCAGTTTTGTGAAGAAAGAGTTAGTGTATTTGAGATTTGTAGTTTCAGCAGAAGGTCTGAAAATGGACCCAGAGAAGGTACAGGCTATTCTTGAATGGCCTACTCCAAGGAATGCTACTGAGGTAAGATCTTTTCATGGTCTAGCTAGCTTTTACAGAAAGTTTATCAGAAATTTTAGCAGTATTTGTGGACCCTTGACTGAAACAATGAGAGGGGATAGAAAAGAATTTAAGTGGACTAATGGGGTTGCAGATGCTCTTAGCAGAAGGCAACTATTGCTGATAGAAATGTAGATTGAAGTGGTTGGGTTCAAGGAGCTCAAGAATTTGTATCCAGAGGATCCTGATTTTGGTGAAGCTTGGAAAGCTTGTACAGAACCTGTTACTCTAGATAGGACAAAATGGTTGGATTTCATCATCTAGGATGATATGCTATTCAGAGGGAGTTAGTTGTGCATTCCACGAAGTTCTATGAGGGAGAATCTCATCAAGGAGAAGCATAGTGGAGGATTGGCTGGACATTTTGGTCGTGATAAAACCCTTGCTTTGGTTGGTGAGAATTATTATTGGCCACAATTGCAGCAAGATGTGAAGAAGTTTATACATAGTTGCAGAGTATGTCAGATGGCGAAAGCAGTGAAGAAGAATACAGGGTTGTATCAGCCATTACCTATACCAGAGAAGCCTTGGGAGGATATCAGTATGGACTTTGTTCTTGGTTTATCGAGGAAACAGCGGGGACATGATTCAATTTTTTGTAGTAGTTGACCAATTTTCAAAGATGGCACATTTCATTCCCTACAAGAAGACTAATGATGCTGTTCATGTAGCAGAATTGTTTTTCAGAGAAGTAGTGAGACTTCATGGTTTGCCAAAGACCATAGTTTCAGATCGGGACACTAAGTTTGTTGGGTATTTCTGGCGTACATTGTGGAAGAAGTTGAAGATAGATTTTAAGTTTAGTTCATCCCATCATCCATAGACTGATGGACAGATAGAGGTGGTGAATAGAAGTTTGGAAAATTTGTTGAGATGTTTGGTTGGAGATAAGCCAACAGGATGGGATTTGATTTTACCACAGACAGAATTTGCATACAATAATTCTGTCAATAGGAGCACTAGTAAATCACCATTCCAGATTGTATATGGAAGTAGTCCAAGAAATGCATCTGAATTGAGAAAGATAGATAAAGGAGAAATAAGTAGTGCTGAAGATGAGGATTTTGCAGAACACTTGAAGAACATCCATGAGGAGGTGAGGAAGCATATTACCATGATAAATGCATAGTATAAGGCTAAGGAAGATGAGAAAAGGAGGTATAAGGAATTTCAGGTTGGTGATGAAGTCATGGTTCATTTGCGGAAGGAGCGGTTTCCAGTTGGTACATATAACAAGCTGAAAATGAAGAAGTTTGGGCCATGTAAGATACTGAAGAAGCATGATTCAGGAAATGCATATGAGGTAGAATTGCCTAGTGAGCTAAATATTTCACCAGTGTTTAACATTTCAGATCTGATAGAGTATCATGAAGGAGGTGTTGAAGATGAGATCACAGCAGCATAGTGGAGTATTCCAGCAACTAGTTCAGACACTAAGGAGATCGAGGATATACTGGACAGTCATGTTGGCAGAAGCACAAGGAACAAGACATATGAAGAATATCTGGTCAAGTGGAAAGGACGGCCTGTTGAAGATTCATCATGGCTGACAAAGGAGGAGGTTAGCCGTCTTGGTTTTCCTCTACACACCTGAGTCGTGACAGGGTCACTTCTCAAATTACCCCGGGTGTCTGATGCAGGAGCATCCTGGGTGTAAGAGCAATCTTGCATCACCCAAAAATATTTTTGTTTTTATTTTTTCAATAAGGGCTATTTTGTGCAGAGCTACTATTTATGGAAAGTTACTATTTTTGGTAATTTTTGTATGTGCTTAGAATGATCTAATTTCTTTCTTGGAGGTTCATTTTGGTCATATAAGTCTGCCAGTAAAGTTTCATTTCCAGATCAAGTGTATGTTGGAAGATATTGAAGATTTTCGGTATTGGCAGCAGGGTACAGAAACTTTGGACTCAGTTTTGAAGGCTTTAGAGGCCCCAGATGAGGTCAAAAATTTGGGTGACAAGCGCTTGCATAGGTCAAGCCTGTAGAGCGCTTCGTGCATTTTCAAAATGGGGTTATAATAGCCGATCGGGTCAACTGGTGATGACTTATGGTCTTCGGAAGTTGGGCCACCCGAAATGGCGGAAAATAATTTTCTTCAAAATTTTTGTTCAAAGGTTATCTTGAGCCGACTATGATGTAATAAAATGTAAAATAAGATAATTCTAAGTTTGGTCGGCCTTATTGGCTAAAATTCTCGAACCTTCCCTAGGCGGTGGAAAAATTGCCTATATAAGGAAGGCTATATTATTGTCTTAGGCAGTTCAGAATAGGTTCTGGGTAATAGTTTGAGGCTTTGTCCTACAGAATATTGTAAGGGAATGCCCATGTGGCTTTGCATATTGTAATTCTGAAGGTTTGTAATTCCACATTTGTGGAGATAATAAGAAGCCAATTTTTCTGTTCTTGCATATTATTGTTGTTGTTTCTCTATTTCTGTTATGTGTTTGTGGTATTAAGGGGAGCACCCTTCATCAATGGGCCTGCATAATCACCCTTAAAAAAAGATCAAATATCATCATAAGAATATGAGAACTGGAAGGAACACAATTTGATGTACATAGATTAACCAAGAAAAACAACTTCCCGTGACTGCAAATGAGGTGAGAGATACTAGTTATCAAAGTTGTCATTTTTAATCTATTTGCAACTGGACTAGTCAGAACAAATTTGGAAACCAAGTTTTCCTAGCCTCTAAGAAAATACCAAATGGCCCCTCGGGAACCCATCACTGAGATAATATGATTATTAAGGTACAAAGATAATGTATGCAAGAAGAAATCACTAGATACCTTCAATTTTGCAAGATATTGACACTCCAATTTGACAATTTTCAATCTGTCTTGCAAAGTAAACTAAAAAATCATAAATTGCATTTTATACTGATTTGGTAAAAATATCAAATGAATTCTTGGGGTTTTGAAACTGTCGTGCCAAAAAATTAGGGGAAAAAAAAGAAATATTTTTTTTCAAAAAGCACAAAAGACAAGTAAGATAACACACTAAGGAACACTCAACAAGAATGGAATGCACAACCCAACACAAGTTAACTCTGAAGAGGTATCATGGCATGCACTAGCTTTCCAACATCCCTTGATTGTTAACTGCATTAGTTAACTCAAAACCCTAACTAGGTCTCTAAGAAACCCTAACCGGGTTCAAACTAAGCGATTAATAAAAAGTTATAAACCAAAGGGAAATTAAAACTTTGATAATAATATAAAGCCAAGAGTTTGATTAACACACCCAAAAAGGTTTAAATAACATAATAATTAAATCACAAAACAAAAGTAACCCTAATGGTTCCTAACATGAACCAGGTTACTAACAAAAGTAGGAATCACATGAAAACATTAAACAATTAAATGATAAAATAAGGCCACTTGATAATAACCTTTTGCGTAATCTAGGGTTATAAAATTATTACACATTTATAAAGTTATAATGTTCAATTATTACTTTAAAATACTATATTCTAATTTCAAAACATAATGTTACCAAGGTTACTAATTAATTTAAATTAAATATTTAAATGATTAAATTAACCATAATAAAGCATTATTATTGAATTTAACATTAGGCTAAGGAGATATTATTTATCTAAGTCCCATCCTAGGACATTAAATATTTTCCCCTAGAATAACCTGTTAACACATTAAAATATTAATAATAAATAAATATCCAATTTCACCACCAACATTATAATAAAAATAAAATAATATTCAAATAGAAATTGTCATTAAATTTTAAATTGGAAAATAACAAATTCCAAGACTAATAATAAATAATAAAGGCTCTTTAAATAATATTATCAACATTATCCGATTTAAAATAAATCAAAATGGTATCGAGTAACAAAATAATAAAATTCCTATTAATAATAAACAAAATCTTTTTAAAATCTCAAAGATCAATAAATAATATTAAAACAAAATACCAAAATAAAGTGAATGTGAAAAGTCAATAGTCATTAAATTATAATAAATAGAGACTAAAATTAAATAGAATTTAATGTAAACATAAATAATAAAATTAAAATTCAAAATGGCTCCAAAAGCTAGCCCTAACACTAATTTGACATTAGGGTTAGGATAAGAACAAAACTCCTACCAAAACCCTAATCCCTAATTTCGTCATTGCAGGTTTGGGCATGGAACAAGTATGAAGATAGTTCTAGTTTTGTATACACATAAGTATACATGTGTGTATACACACACACACACACACACACACACACACATATATACTTGTGTATATATGGTATCAGGATACAACAAGAGAGACGATTCATAAATATAAAAAAAAAGATCTACATGGCTTCCTCAAATAATATACAACAACAAAAACTCATCAAGGTAATGAAATGAAATATATTTAGTTCTCTTTTAGTTCAAATACAACTGCTTTTATTTTTTTACAAAATAATGTTTGCAACATATTTTATTACTACTGTTGAATTCGCTAGAATTTATTTTGTACAATGTTCTGCATTATTTTATTTTATTATTACTGGCAACATTCTTTTTTTACAAAAAATAATATATTAAATCTGCACCCACAGGGGTGATGAGACAACAACCCCTTGCTGCACTCGGCCCATGGCCTGGGAGAGGAATTTTCTGTCCATACCCTTGGGTTGCAGAGGCTTAAGCTCACTACTCTCCATAGGGTGGCGAAGGCTCTACCCACCACACCCCAATGGTGTTGCGGAAGGAAGGCCTAACACACCCCATAGGGGATGTAGAGGCTATGTCGACCGTTCCCCATTGGGATGTAGTGACACAACCACCCACACCACTTTGGGGATGTAGTGGTAGTCACCACCAAGACTTTTGTTTTATTTTTTTTTAAATATTTATTTTTTGTTACTTTTTTTTTATAAAATTTAATTTTGTTTATTATATTACATAGTTTCTTCTTACATTATTACATTGTGTGTGTGTGTGTGTGTATACATACATACATACATACATACATACATACATACATACATACATACATATATACATACATACATACATACATACATACATACATACATACATACATACATATATATAT